>SNVD02012060.1:0-61846 GCA_013180625.2 Boswellia sacra
ATGGATGTGGTAACTGCTTACTTGTATGGTAAATTAGATTCTGATATATATATGAAACCCCCTGAAGGATTTAAATTGCCTGAAGCAATTAAAACACAACCAAGGAGTATGTATTCACTTAAGTTGCAGAGGTCCTTATATGGATTGAAACAATCTGGGAGAATGTGGTACAATCGTCTTAGTGAATACTTGATTAAAGAAGGGTACATTAATGATCCCATATGCCCTTGTGTGTTTATAAAAAGATTAGAATTTGGTTTTGCTATTATAGCAGTATATGTTGATGACATGAATTTAATTGGAACCCCTGAAGAAATCTAAAATGCGGCTGAATATTTGATGAGAGAATTTGAAATGAAAGATTTAGGAAAAACGAAATATTGTCTCGGCCTGCAGATCGAGCATAACTCTGACGGTATATTTATTTACCAATCAGCATATACAGAAAAGCTTATGAAACGGTTTAATATGGATAAGGCTCATCCATTGAGTACCCCAATGGTTGTTAGATCTCTTGATCCTAAAAGGGATCCATTCCATCCTAAAGAGGATGACGAACAGTTACTTGATCCTGAAGTACCATATTTGAACGCTATAGGTGCATTAATGTATTAAGTGCAATGTACTAGACCTGATGTTGCATTTGCAGTTAATTTATTAGCAAGTTTTAGTTCCGCACCCACTAGACGGCATTGGAACGGGATCAAACATATTTTTCGTTATCTTCAAGGAACTATTGATCTGGGATTATTTTTTCCATATGAGCCTTCTGAAAATCCTGGATTGGTTGGATATGCTGATGCTGGTTATTTATCTGATCCTCATAAAGCTCGATCACAAACTGGATATGTTTTCACTTATAATGGGACCGCAATTTCATGGCGATCTACTAAACAGAGTTTGGTTGCTACTTCTTCTAACCACTCTGAAATACTTGCATTACATGAGGCCAGCCGAGAGTGTATATGGTTACGTTCTGTTATTCAACACATCCAGAATTCGTGTGAATTATCTCCCACTATAAATCTTCCAACAATCATATATGAAGATAATGCAGCATGTATTGCTCAAGTCCGAGGAGGATATATTAAAGGAGACAGAACAAAGCACATTTCACCGAAGTTCTTCTACACGCATGAACTTCAAGAAAGTCAAAAGATCGATGTGAAGCAGATACGTTCAAATGACAATCTTGCAGATTTGTTCACTAAAACTTTACCAACATCAACATTTGAGAAGTTAGTATACAAAATTGGAATGCGGCGGCCCAACAAGCAATCAATTTGACAAGAGATCTTCTGCCATGATCAGGGGAAGCATTGTGGACACATGTGTACTGTACTCTTTTTTCCTTCGATCGGGTTTTGTCCCACTGGGTTTTCCCGACAAGGTTTTTAATGAGGCAGTAAAACACGTTCAACACCACTTCATAATTTGTTGTATAATTGTATTTCTTTATTTTGGTTTTTATCCCATTGGGTTTTTCCTTAGTAAAGTCAAATACAATTAAGTGGTAGAATCCAAGGGGAAGTGTTATAAAATGTTATAAAATGTTATAAAATGTAAGTGGATTTACTACCACTTTATATTAGTGGAGTTACCACTTGGATATTAGTGGAGTTACCACTTGGATATTAGTGGAGTTACCACTTATGTGTGTGTGCTCATGTGAGAAATATGTTTTTATTTTTAATTAGGTACAATTACATTAATGGCCATTCATACTTCTCTATAAATAGGCATCCAACATTGTAATGTAAATGATGAAGAATAATAGAAAAGGAAATCCTCTCATTTCTCCTTCTTTCTTCTTTCTTTATTTCTACCATTATTTTGCTTTGCATTCTAGGAGTAATTCACATTTTCTTCACCTCATTTTGTT
Organism: Boswellia sacra; assembly: GCA_013180625.2. Lineage (NCBI taxonomy): Eukaryota > Viridiplantae > Streptophyta > Magnoliopsida > Sapindales > Burseraceae > Boswellia > Boswellia sacra. Next base: position 1,883 of record SNVD02012060.1, read on the forward strand.
ACTTATATTACATATAAGTAACCTTCATTAAACCACTTATACCAATCCATACTTTTATTCACTTAATTTATAAAAATTAATACTTTTATCAAACAACATATCATGATATCTATCAATTAAACTATGATAACTAAATTTTCTTTTACTTAAATTTAACCTTAATTCATAACCGTTTACATTAAGAGAAGTTAAAATATAGTTATCCCTTATACCAATTCATTAACTTTTTAATCATTAGATTGTAATAAACGAATGATTAAGTTTTATATATATTGAAGGAGCATAAAATTGTACCTCATGTTAGACTAAGACAACAGCCTATTCTCATCTCCATTGCTCAAACAGTGGCCTAATGGATATAGCAGCACCTCTGAATCGATACAGCTTCACCAGAAAAGGTACTCTAATGCTGAAGTCAGGTCTTGAATTTTATAGAGATAATCAGATGTTAGATATTCAGAACAAAACTGTACTCTAATGCTGAAGTCAGGTCTTGAATTTTATAGAGATAATCAGATGTTAGATATTCAGAACAAAACTGAATCAAAGCAAGAATTAATAGTCAAGCTGAGAATAAATAAAAGATTAAAGAAGAAGAAGATTGGGAGAGCTCTAGAACGGAATTCTCTATGTATATTGATCTGTTCTTGGCTGAGTTCCCCCTTAGAGATGATTTCCCTTTCCTATTTATCATGAATCAACGCCGTTCCTTTACCTAAGGTTTCCTTTGAGCTCTCCCCTTATTTATGGCATCTCACCATGCTTAGATTGCTTCCAGCGACATCAATTTCCTCTTTTGGCTTTCCTCTTCCTATAAATTCTTCCCCCATCTTGCAGCGACATTTCTAGCCTTCATTCTCCTTATTATACACTGTATAAAATTTTGTCTTTCTTCCCTGTCCAGTACCCAGGGTTTTCCTTCTAGTTTCTTCATTTCTTCCTCATTGAGGTTTGAATGACCTAGCTGTCTCCTTTGCTCTCACGTGAAAGCTCAACTGCCCTAATAAATGCTTACAGACTTTGCCTTCCCTTTTGACTTTCCTCAATAGAAAGAAATGGGCAATGGCTAGGTAGGCTAAGCTTAAAGAAAATGCCTCACTTCAATATAGAAATGATTTCTAGAAAGGTCTGGTTATGGGCTGTATTGGCTCAGGCCCGTAAGACAGTTTTGTTCTCCCTCGTATATGTAAAATAAATTATTTATTAGAGTCCATGGACATTTATTAGAGTTTGAGTCAACATATATTTATATCATATCGAAAAAGCTTATACATGATTTCCCTCTTTTCCTAGATGAGATGATGTGATTAGTGATATTAAAAAGATGAAGTGATCATAAATAATATAATTTGAGAGGAGAGTGGGAAAAAGTATTGTTGTTTGGATTGGGTAATGCAGTAAGTAATGAAGCGACAATGGGTGTTATATGATAAATTTTAAAATGTGTGATGACAGGATACGAGCGAGAGAAATATGAAGGGAAATTGTGATAATATTAGTGGTCACTTTGGTTTGAACAAATGAATAGTTCACAAACACGGGTGGGGCTAGGCTTTAACTGATTTATTATTAGTGAAAGAAGAAAATACAGTTAGTTATATTATGCCCATTAGTGTTACCAGAAGACTCCATTCGTTCACTCAATCTCGTTCTCCAACTCCAAATTTCCTTACTTCTACTACAAACAAAACAAGCACATCAGACCAAAAAACCAATAAAATAAAATAAAGATCTGATCTGAGATGAGGGAACCGACGAAGGAGGTGGGAATTGACACCAACGCCACATCAGCCTTGCCTTCACCGGCACCTCCTCAGGCGTTGCTGGAGAGGCTCAAGGATTACGGCCAGGAAGACGCTTTTGCCCTCTGGGATGAGCTCTCTCCTGACGAACGTGAATTCCTCGTCAAGGACATCCAGGTAGAATGTACTCCCTTGCCTTCCTTAGGAACTTAATCATTTTCAATTTTCAATTAATTGATTTATTTTATTGAAATTTTGGTTCCGTTATTTAGAGTTTAGATCTTTCGAGAATAGATCGGATCATTCGATGCTCGCTTCGATCTCAAGGTTACTTCAATATCTCTCTCTGTTGTTTTTACCATACGCATTACTTTAGTTTTCCATGGTACGAAATGATAAAGCTTTCTTTGGAGTTCACAGCGCTACCGCTGGCCGCAATTGAGCCGGTGCCGGAGAAAAGTGTGTCGACAGTGGAGGAGAGGACCATCGAGGAAAGAGAGAGATGGTGGAAGATGGGTTTGAAGGCTATCTCTGACGGCAAGTTAGCTGTTTTGCTTTTATCGGGTGGCCAGGTACTTGCCTTTTTCATTTATTTATCCTTATTATAATAAATAATTAATTATCACTTTTATTATTATTATTATTATTAGACTTTTTTGATGTGGTTGGTTTCGTATTCATTGGTTCTGCTTTTCTGGTGACTCACATTATGTACTTCAAAAAGGAATTAATTATTCAATGCTTCTGTTTTATCAAGAATCTTTATCTTTATCTTTCGCTCTCTCCTTCTCTAATCTAATCATAATTTTGGTATCATTTTGCTTTTCTTAGCTGATGCTCACTCAAGACAATTTGCTGTTGGATTTATGGTTACGTAATAATCTAAAAGTAGGGACCATAAAGTCTCCATTTGCTTTAATAATCTGTTTGAAATTTGGGTGGGTAGTTTCACCGAGAATCTCTCACTTTCCCTCCCCCAGGTTGGTGTGATCTTGCTTGTTCTGGACGTTCAATAGTGGCACACAATTTGCAAGTAGTTATTGTTCACCTAAATTTGAAAAGTAGGGTTCTTAATATCTTCTATCGGAGATTATTATTTCAAAAAGGTGCTTTATGGGATTCCCTATCCTTTCCCTTGGACTCAGTTGCAATCCATTTATTAAAAAGAAAAAAAAACCGAAAGTTCCTTATGCTGGGCCCGTTTAATAAATGACAGTGTATACGAATAATATTGCTGGAAACTAGCCCTTGTTGCAGTATAATTCTGAGAACTTATGTGAATGTGCCTGCATATGCTTTTGTGTATGCATGTGTATTGATGTGCACCTTTGGAGATTATTAATCTTGGGTGCAAGTGAGGAATATTCTAAAGTCGCTTAAATGAACAAATTTAGGTCCATACAGAGCTCTATAGAACAAAGAATCAGTGGAACCATTTCCATGGACTAAGAGCCCATGATTTTGGGGTATTCAGTCTGCAAAATGTCTTTAGGCCCCAAATTTGTCTTCTAAGTCATCCAATTACAATCTATTAAAATTTTTCTAGTGAAACTTAAAGATTGTTCGATAAAATTTATTAATATATATATATATATATATCTTTGAAGTAAATACGATTGAGAAAAACGGAAAAAAGAAAAAAAAGTGTTTGTGATAAGCATAAGCTTTTGCTCTCCTGCTTCAGCCGCTTAATTCATTTTCTGGATGTCAGAGAATTTTTCTCTTGCTCATTGTTTCTGTACTTTCTGATATTTGAGAACTTGAAAAAAAGTTTTGAGGAATTATCACGGTTTACTTGAACTGCTTCTGCAACTATTGTGGATGCTGTTATCTGGGCATTGATAATGTTGTTTGTAATCACTTATAGACAGCTTAAAGATATTTTTAGATTTTACTTTATGGTAACAAGAAATAAAGTATTTGTTAACCTATCAAAATGGTAAAGAAAAGTTTATACATATCCATGTTTCTAGATGTTGGAGAAGCCAAACATAGGATTATTTCCAAATCATCCTATTTTCAGGGCGTCTCAGATGACAATGCCTTTCGATCTGTTTTATACAGTTATTTTAATGGTCTTTATCAGTGAGAATTCGGGAAAATTGTTTGTTTGTCTTTATGAGAATTTGTTTCTTTCAAATATTGCCTTTCATGTTTTATCCCATGAAGTAGTTTTGACTAGTTTAACGTCTGTTGCTTGGTTTGTGAGCATGTCTTCGGTTTGTTCTTTCATGCGTTTTCTCATGCGTTTTCTCATGGTGAAAATTTGATGCAGGGAACTCGTCTCGGAAGTTCAGATCCAAAGGGATGTTTTAGTGAGTAATTATTTCTTCACTTGATCTTTAAAATGATCCTACGGTTCAAGTTCTTTTTCAGGGTTCTCATATTGAAAATGCTTAGAAATTGATGTGTATGGAAATTGAGGTCAATGATACTTTAATGATTTTGTTGGTAAAACTAATTAGAAAAGTCTTAGTATTTGTTTGACAATTCTATTTCCCAAGTTTGTTGCTAAATCACCAGTCCTAGTCGATTTTCTATTTTGCTTCTGTTCGTCATGGAAGGCCAAACCTCATCCAGGTTGATCAAATTACTGGTTACTAATGCTGCCATGCCCTTTTGGCTTGCAGTAGCTTTATTCAGTTATTTTCAGTTTCTTGGCACTTATGTTTTTTAGGATGGTGCTTGAAATAGGATAAAATCATTTGATCAAATTGAGGATGAGAAAGATTCTACAAAGAGAGATTTTATTGTTCAAAATTTAAAAATCAGACCCAAATTGTCCACCTTCCACCTTAGACTCAGGTCGTGCACATTTGACTAAAATAATTGAGAAATAAATGAGAACACTTAATTATTTCTCTTACATTAGCATAGAGGCAAAAATTTTTGTGAGTAGCAAAGTAGTAGACTCAGATAATAGTTACCTCGTTCCAGACCTAGTGTATGTGCCGAGGGATTTGTAGGTTGACAAAAAACAATAGCATAGGAGCAAAAGTTTAGAATTACGAGGAAGCCTATAACCTGATTGATAAAGTGGAAAGTTATGTGAAGAATGTGATCAAATTTGTTCCAGACCTATTATGGGTTTTGTTTTTAAATTTTTTTTGAGTTTAAATTATTTGAATTGAGGAATAAGATCAAAGTGCTGCTAAAATTCCTCTTTTCATTTAAACATTTTCTTTCCCTCAAATCCTATGATAGCATATGCTATGTAATTCCTTTGACATGTATTTATTTATGACTTCAAATGTTATCTTTTTTTTGAAGCCTATGTACTCTTGTATTTATTTGTATCTTAAAATTTAGTGATTTAATATTAGAATTGTTATCATTTTTATGAACTATTTTGCTTATTGACCCCTTTTGTTCACTTCATCTTAGATATTGGACTTCCATCTGGCAAGTCTCTTTTTCAACTTCAAGCAGAGCGGATATTATGTGTCCAAAGACTAGCTGCTCAAGCTACAAGTGAGAGTAAGGTTTACTTTTTTAAGGTTCCGTGTGTCCATAATTTTTTTGACTCACAGTTTTAATTCTTCAGTATCTGCTGCTCTATAGGTTCTGCTTCTTCAGTGACAATACATTGGTACATAATGACCAGCCCATTCACAGATGATGCCACTCGTAAATTTTTTGAAAGTCATAAGTACTTTGGTCTTGAAGCTGATCAAGTAAGACATCTCCTTAATTATTTTCATTGGTTCTCCATCCTTAATTTTTATTTTATTTTTCTCAATTTTGTTTTCCTTTTCTCTCTAAATGACACTTCTTTATTGTAGGTCACTTTCTTCCAGCAAGGCACCATACCTTGTATTTCAAAGGATGGTACATTTATTATGGAAACTCCATACAAAGTATGTTTTCTCTTTATAATAGTCTGATTCGAGAGTCCTACAAAATCCTAAATTCTCCTTGATTAGTGAGTGAAATTTGGTCTTTACACGTGCCGGTATAGCTCATACAAAGTGGTAACCTCGTAAGTTAAAAGCTTGCAACAAGATGATTATCTGATTAGATAATATATTGAAATCTTTGTTAAGTAGGAGCAAATTTTTGTAAATACTGAAGTTTTCTCAGCACTGAAAAACACATTAAATGTTTTAAACTGCTAAAGAAAATCCTTAACATTTAGGTCACGTGGAGTTATAAAAAAACCATAAGGAGCATTGGGTATCTGGGGAGAGAAAGAGGTATAGGGAGAAAGGGTTTGAATTTCATAGTTTATTGATGCTAATAGATCTAGTTGTTAGTGTGTAAAGTGTTTAATGTTGTTCTGGATACATATTTCATGTCTTGGATTTGGCTATTACCATTCTAAGTATTAAGTCAGTTTCAAATTCTTGAAATTCTGTGATTCCACACCATTCAAGGTAAAGCTGATGGGCTGTACAAAAATTTTGAATTTTTACTTGCTTGAATTTTTAAATTGTCTTTTGGCGTCACAAAATTCTTTTTTCAGGCAGTGCTGAAAAGATGAAAATAGGATAAAAATGAACTTTGGAAAAATATGCTTCTGGATTTAGTTTCCTTATCACAGATCTGGTTTTTATTCTTCTGCCCTTTACATTTATGCCTATTTTTGTTTTAAATAATTCTAAATAGTTCAAAGTTTCACAGCCCTTTTGTGTTTGGTAGTTATGTTAGTTTAATTGTTTAAATCCAGGTTTCTAAGGCTCCAGATGGAAATGGAGGAGTATATTCAGGTATCTTTTAAATTTAGGAAAATCTAAGAATATTTCTAAAAGCAAGAAAACTTTTAGTTGTTGTCTTAATGTATTCGTTCGTTGAATTGGGCTCATTTTCTGTTGATCAGCTTTGAAATGTTTCAGTTTTTCTATATTATAAGAATATCAATAATGTATTTTTATTATGTTCAAGAAACACTATTTTTTTTTTTTTTTGGGATAAGAAACTGTAAGCACTATATTAATGGAAAGTAGATAGTAACTAAATGGACTAGTTTGACCACCAAGAAAGCCGAAAAAAAAGAACCTAAGGAAGGGCATGCACCCTATACAAAGACAATAGCAGAACATGTCTTGAACCTCAATATAAACAACTAATGTAGCATGGCTTATTTTATTATCAGGGTTATTATAGTCTTTTAGTCTTTATTTAATTAGGGTTTCATTTAATTTGAGAAATTATTAGTTTAAGAATTTTGAGTTAAAAGAGAGATTTTGATTTATCCTAATTTGACTCAAATTCTCAATATGTCTTGGTTAGTATAAATGTAGGTTTTCATTATTATGTTGGAGACATTGTTCAGACATTGATTATTTTGATAAAATTGAGTTATTATTCAGAGAAGAGTGTGGATTGGTTGTTCGATTGTTTGAGTGAGTGATTGTTGAGCGTGTGTTTGTTGGTGTTTGAATTTTGATTTATTTGTTGTACGGGTTCCCTGTCGACAACCCTTCCCTAAACCACCACTACTTAACACAAAATTCATCCTAAAACACTTTTCCAATTAAGATGAATGGAAAAAAAGAGAAGATTCTTAAAAAAATTTTGTAGTTGAAGCCCACATGGAAGCATAAAAATGAACTCTTTCTCAGAAGCACCCAATATTTTCTTTTTTTTTGTACAGAAATATTTGATTGTTCCAGAAACACTACTGAAAGCATGTTTTTCACTGCTTTCATTGTTACAATTGGAAACATAACAGGTCTTCAATCTTAGATTTTCATTTTAAATTGATTTTCCAAAAACACCTTCACCAAACAATACCAAGTAGGTCCTTAGTTTCTCGCTTAATGTTTGGTATTCATTGGTTTAATTGGACTCATAATTTGTTGATCAGCTCTGAAATATTCAAAATTATTAGAAGATATGGCGGTGAGAGGGATCAAATATGTGGATTGCTATGGAGTTGACAACGCACTGGTTTGGTTTATTGTTTCTTTTAATTGTCTTTATGTTAGCTGGAAATTTTTTCTATACTTCTTCATATAAAGATATAGTGATTAGGATCTTGAAAGCAGGTTCGTGTAGCTGATCCAACTTTCTTGGGATATTTTATTGATAAAGGCGTATCTGCTGCCGCAAAAGTTGTTCGGAAGGTATCTATCTGGGATCCTATCTGTGGACTTATATGGAACTTCCATTGTATGAGTCTGGCCATGTAATTAAATTTTAGTTTTCAAATTGAGGAGGTTGTATTTATCTGTAAACTCTTTAGAAATTTATATTTTTGTAGTTATAGTATAAAATTATTAAGAATCTATACTACTTATTCCTATGCGTTTGCTTACAGGCCTACCCCCAAGAAAAGGTTGGTGTGTTTGTTAGGCGAGGTAAAGGTGGACCCCTTACTGTGGTTGAGTACAGTGAGTTAGATTCTTCTCTGGCTTCTGCAATAAATCAGGAGACTGGACGTCTTCGTTTTTGTTGGAGTAATGTATAGCCTTTTACCTCATACTTTTGCATGGTATTGCTTGGTTTTAAATTTATTATTTGCAGATAGTGAATTAAAATGTTTTTGGCTGTCTTAGAGCACACCTCCTTGTAGATGATAATATCAAATTGTTGAAGTACTCTGTCTCTTTGATGAAATTGAAATTTTCAGTTTCTTTTTTAAATAAGTTCTTTGCATGTTTGGAAACCCTTATACACCTTAAAAGGTACTACAGATATTTTTGATGACTTGTAACACCCACAACAAACACTTAAAATTTGAATGTTCTGGCAAAACCTTTAACTACCTGAAATATATGTTTGAGGTATTGCATAACTACACTCTTTTCACTTATAATATCTTTGCCTCATTTTTTTCACACTTTGAAAATATCACCTGATTCTATTTCAAAGGATCAAGTATAATATTTTTTCCTTTCTTATTCAGGTTTCTTAGATGCAGAACATACATACTTGCGAGTTCCTAGAAACTTTACTGTAGGGTCCTCCTTTAGGATCTCCCATCTGTCAGTTCCCCATTCTGGCTTCCAATTACATGCTTTAAAGCTTTATTGTGAATATACTTTTTCGATATTTCAAGTTTTAATGTTAAATGTAGCATTCCACTATCAACCATCAGCTTTCTCCCTCCCTGCAAATTTCTCAATTTCATGCTTCCTTTCGTCGTAAGAGAGATAGTTATGCCTGAGAATAGCCATAACATTTAAGCAGATATTTGTACAGCTTCTTACTCTTATTGTGTTTGGAAACATTGACGTCATACTATTTTGACTTGTATACCAAAAACCAAAACTAATGTCTTTATAAAAATGGCTCAGATACTGATTCGTGGACATATTGCAGTTTATAGATTTCAATTAATAACTGACTCTAAAAATTAAAATAAAAATGAAATCCTATCAGTATAATATTTTACATTGAGATATAATTCATATTTAAAACATTAGTATAATCTTCTGCGTTGAATGCAGTACATATAGTTTACTGCATGTTGCATAGGATTTGTTATTTATGATTAATGAACTCTACTTCTGATTCATTTTAATTATTTTATATCATTATCATGTATGGATCATGACTTCTTTTGTTCTTCGGAAGTTAAATAAGTAAAGATTTTAATTCTAGTAAAGTTTTTATTTCTGAAGGTTCTATATTTTGTCCTTTTCAGGTTTGCTTACACATGTTTACTTTGGATTTTCTAAACCAAGTAGCAAATGGCCTCGAAAAAGACAGCATGTTAGTGAAGTTTTCTTTGTCATACATATAATGATTGAATCAATTTGTATAATTCCTATACTCAGCAAGTGTCTCAAGTCTCTCTTTGCAAATACTAATATTCATTGTTCTTTAGTGTAACCTTGCCTGAGCATTGATTGATCTAAGGCTAATATTGAGCCCTACTAATTGAGAACTCCAAGTATTTTACTTATGCTGCCTGATTGACACAAATATTTTTAGCATGGATTTTAGAATCAGTTCTATCAGCATGGGCTTTTTTAGCCTCTATGATTTGTCTTCAGTTTAATTTTATAAAGACAAGTGAAACAGCCATGTTTAATATGAAGAAGAGTGGCTGGTTTAGAATACATCCCTTAATTTACTGAAACACTGGTTGAATCTCACCTTTGGGATCTGTGGATGAATTGTCTGTATTAATCTTAAAGGACAATGTCGACATCCAATGCACTACAGAATGTAATTGCATGGCAAATCACTGTATATATAATTGATGCAGAAATCCAAAGGCCTCTAAAAATGCTGTGCAGTTCCCATCATTGGAAGCAATTTGTAGTTTTTCGTCTATACTTCTAATTACTTATATTTTAATACACATGCATTGTGAGTGCAGTTACCATCTTGCAGAGAAAAAAATACCTTCTATCCATGGATATACAGTGGGGTTTAAACTGGAGCAATTCATATTTGATGCGTTTCCTTATGCTCCTTCTACTGCTCTTTTTGAGGTGACTTTCCTCCTATTAACCTATTCCAACTCATCAATTTCTTTTCTTATCTTTGAAATGGATGTTACCTTTGTACCGGAAATTTTTGGTTATTACTATTTCAGGTATTGCGTGAGGAAGAGTTTGCACCAGTCAAAAATGCCAACGGGTCAAATTTTGACACTCCAGATAGTGCTCGGCTGCTTGTTCTCCGACTCCACACACGTTGGGTTGTTGCTGCCGGTGGCTTTTTAACACATTCAGTGCCATTATATGCAACTGGTAAATGGTTATGTGTTGTGTGCATTTGCATGGCAAGTTTTGAGGGATTTTTTATTTATTCTTTTATTTTATATATCAGTAATTCCATTGCTGGGAGGAAAAAAATAGGCTAAAAATTGGGGGATTGAAGGGGGATTTTTAAATACATTTAGGCTCCTTTGCTGGATATAAGGTCTGGACTCTTATGTTTGATTAAAGTGATAGTATATCTCCATGGAGAGGAGGGTTTTGGTCTAGTTGACTTGCTTTGGATACTCTGTTCAGCTCGTTTAGGAGCTTCTGTCCATTAAGCTAGAGGCTGAGCTGCATCCATTGCAACATCGCATTTCCTCCCAGTGAGTTGAAGATTAAGGATAAGATTAGATGTAGAAAAATCCCATGTTTGGGCAGGCTCAAAATACGATAAAGAAATTTAAGTTGCTGATTCTTCTTCTCTTCTTTTTTTAATAGCTATAGCCACTCGTGGATCCTATATTAATCTGAGTCCTTGGCTTGCTTGCTTTTGAACCCAGGTGTGGAAGTATCACCACTCTGTTCTTACGCTGGAGAAAACCTAGAAGCAATATGCCGTGGAAGAACATTTCATGCACCTTGTGAGATTGCTTTCTAATCGAGTTTTTTAATCTAGATGTTGTCGATTTGTGCTGCGGCTCCAATTTAGCTAGAATAGAATGGGAGAGTCCATCTTTCCCTTGCTTGTATTGAGATGGGTTGGTGATATATGGTCTTGTAAGAGTTCAGGGTGTTGGAATATTCCGGTTGATGAAATTGGCGCAATTTTATTATTTGTATTCAACTTATTATTGAGCAATGGGTGCCTTGGTTTTCAAAGTGCCATGGTGCGTAAAGAATGTGCATAGGGTGCAAGTGGTAGGGGATTGGGATCCCATTCCCATTCCCATTCTCATCATCAATCATCATCCTCTCTTCTTGGGGATAAGAATTTGGGGAGGGCTGAATCTCAATCCTTTAAGGGGGATACGTGGCCCCATCCTATCTCCATTGCATTCAATTCTTGGTTCTATAGGAAACTCAAATCAAATTCCGCAGCACAAAACGTGAAGCTCTTATGATTAATAAGAGAAACAGAAATGATGAGAAGTAACCAAATTTTGGATTGTTTCATAGTTGGCAAATTTAATAATTTCTTTGATTGTTTAAGTTTACATCCTGGACAGAGATAACTTCGTAAATGAAATACTAAAAGCGCATAAAGTTTTATTTTTTGCGGGTTGATTACTTCAATTTTTTAATTGGTTGAACGTGTTATTAATTGGTGGTTGATTAAGTTTTTACATTTTCTTTTATATATATATGTAAGGTAGTAGTACATATTAACTGTAAGCAGGGTAAGGCAGGAATGACATACCTCGTCCCCGCGCTATAAATGAACTATCAATTTAACTCCTGAGGTCTTCGAAATTATTGACACAGACTCTGTGGATTGTCTTTGTCAATATCAGTAGTGAATGGACAGAGTGGCTGGTTTATTGAGCTCAAGTTGGTACCTGAATCCTGCTTATAAAACCATTTATCAAGTACTCTTTAATTCACCAAGCAACTGAACAACCATAGGGCTGTACGAACCTACGGAGGAGAACTGATTAATCAAATAGGCTGCGAGATGCAAATGAAATATATTTACCCAAAAACTTTCACTGTTAAGATAACAATTTGCTTAACCATATCAAGCTTAGATGGATTCATGCTTCTCTGAAAGTTCTGCTTGTTTCCGGTTAAAATCAATGCAGAAACATCTTGCTGTAACCAAACCGAAAAAAAAAAAATCAATAATAAAGTTAGATAAAGATGTTGAACATTTTTCTAATTTAACTCTATTTTATCATTTTCTAGTTGAATTCCTTTATTGTCATTGACAAGTGACAACACTATATGCGAAAGGATAGGCTCCATTCAATGGTGATACTAACCCCTTTGATATTTTATATTGGAATTACTTCTATCACTTCTCTCAAAAGAATTATTACTTCTTCTGCATTTACTTAATAGTAATAATTAAAATGGCATCATTGTTAAAAATTCTGTATTTATTTTCGTATATCTGTGTTGTATGTAAATGCTTAATCATCAAAAGGATTCGCATAAATATTAAACAAAAGAGAATTATGAATGATAATTTTACGAAATTATAGTACTATTTAAATAAAATGCAGTTTATGCTAATATAATTTTAAATTCTTTTTTCATTGTTTTGTGCAATTTGAACATATTTTTGTCATATATTTGTTAAGAAAACAACTAACATTTTTATTCGTACATAAAAATATAAATAAATATTTATTAAAATTCACATATGTTTAGACTTTTTGATTGAAAAAAAAAAGCTACACAAATATTTAATCTTGTTCAAGCAAACAAAACCGAATTTTTTTAGAGTGGGCGCTATTTTCTCCTCTTTTTTATGTTTTATTTAAAAATTTTAAAAAATATTGTAAGTTCTGGAAGTATGCAGTTATAAATAATATAACAGTAAAACTGTAATGTAAATCGGCACAGGAGGATTTTACGTGGTTCGGTTATAAAATCTACATCCATGGACAGCTTTAGCGCTGCAATTCACTAAGTTCTTGTTTTTACAATCTTGAGGATCGTTTCCAGTTCTGACTCACTCTCACACACTGACCTAATCTTTGTAAAATAAAATCTTGTCAAGATCTTAAACTCTAGTGACACTGCTCACTCTCTGTAGCTGATTACTTAACAACACACTTTTAAGTAAATCATAACCACGACGTCTGACACTGAATTACATAAACACTTAACTCGTAAGTTCTCTCAAGTATATACTAACTCAGACAAACCTAATCAAAGATTCATGCACGATTACAACCTCTTATACATGAATAAAATACTCATAAAATCAAATCAATGAAGTATTCCAATTTGCGTTGAAGCTCTCCTTGTAATTCTTGGAATGCCGTGACATGAACTCACATAACCAACATACATATATGTTATGAAAATATAACGATATATATAGTGGAAAGCCTGATCGAAATCTCCTTAGATTCCTGTAAAAATTCTAATCAAACTCACATTGGGATAAAGACAAATATAATAGGAAGTGATATAATTAACTCCTAAAGAAGTTAGGACACAAATAGATATTCTCCTACTTTAACTAGGATACATTAAATAATGTTATAATCTAAGAAGATATCTATTATAAATCAAATACTTCCTAAAATATACTTCTAAAAACAATAAAATAATAAACAATATAATATTCTTGTTTTATCACAAGTTGGCCCAAAAATCATCATGTGCATGGCCATGCAATTGCCACACGTTGACATCAACAATCTCCCTCTTTTTGGCAACTTGTGATGAAAACACTACACTGTTTTTTATCAAAGAAAAATCACGCAGAGATAAGTCAGACATAACTATAAGCAATCATGATCTAGTAAACATAAATATCATGCCTAAGGAAATAACAATAGTTTGCAGTTACAAATTACATAACCGAACGAGGTCTAAATATGTTTATCCTACAAAAACACCACAAAGTGTAGTTGACAAAAATGTCAAACAACACTTCAACCAAATCATGATCAGAGCAATCAAAGTAAACAAAAATACATATATCAACTAACACAAAGCACAGTTAAAAACAAAAGTTAAAAACACATAGCAGAAAATAGTTCGAATGCACACAAAACATAAAAAGTTCTTACTCCCCTTTACTTCTTACATACTGCCCTTGAGAAGAAGAAGCAACGAAATATCAAACAGAAGTAGAATTAGCAATATCAAATCAAAATAGAAAACTGAATAGAAACAAAACAAAGTTATGGCAGATCAGAAACTGCTTCTTCCCCATGGTTTCAGAACAAGTTCCAAAAAAAACTAACGAAGTCATGGAGACTTGCGAACAGGTGGGGAAGAGGAACTGCCAGAGCACTTCTTAATCCTACCAGCCTTCATTTTGTACCGTTTGTCAGTAGTAGTGGGTGCAGGTTGCTCAGTGGGCACAGGAGTGGGCGGTGCTTTAGCTGTCTCAGAGGAAGTGGCAGTAACTTCAGCCATAATCTTGCGAATCTCATTATCAAGACGTTCAACACTGGTTTCTGTTGTCGGCAACGTAATAGCAGGTTATGGTGAAGGTACTAGTGATTCTTCTACAAGCATAGATGGTAGCGGTGTTGTCACGCCCTATCATCTCTTATTTAGAGATTTTAAGGTGTGATTGAATAAGAATTTAATACCAATTACGTCATCAATATCTCATAAATTATCTTTTTTTTTATATATACATCACAAGAGTTCATTACAACTTATGACTATTTGTTCACAATTAATTTTACATACACTGGTGACAAAATCAATACATCAGTTAATAGTCACCAAGCAAAATCTCCTATTACATAATAGGAAAATCAAGACAGTCCCCAAAATTATATGCATACTGACTCTAGACTCCTAAGAAAGCTCTGGGACATCTCTAGGATGAGCATCCTTCTGTGTACCTGTGGAGGCAGGGGGTGAGCCTAAAGCCCAGTAGAAAAGTTCTAACATTATACGAAATTATTCACATTCCACAAACATTCAATCACAGGAGTAGGCATTCGATACTAATATATCAAACTGTTATGTTCGTTCACATATGAAATTTCTGTTCGTGTTCCCCTTAGGTCCGTATACAGAACGGTCCACCCAAGGTCCAACACATCATATCGAAACATTCGTGTTCCCCTTAGGTCCGTATACAGAACGGTCCACCCAAGGTCCAACACCTCATATCATTATATCCGTGTTCCCCTTAGGTCCGTATACAGAATGGTCCACCCAAGGTCCAACACCTCATATCATTATATCCGTGTTCCCCTTAGGTCCGTATACAAAACGGTCCACCCAAGGTCCAACACATCACATCATCATATCCGTGTTCCTCTTAGGTCCGTATACAGAACAGTCCATCCAAGGTCCAACACATCACATCATCCTTTTATCAGCATTCTCCTTGGATCCGTATACAAAACGGCCCATCCAAGGTCCAATGCATATATTAATAGCCTTACAATATCATTACTATGATAAATCTTAAGAAAATATGATTTTTATGCAAAATCCAGGACTTTTTGGGAAGTATACAGTCAATTTGGGGTAGTTCTGAAAGTTTTCTCGACACTCGATACTGTTCACTCGACACTGTTTCTCGACATTGTTCACTTGAAACACTGTTCATTCGAGAATACTGTTCACTCGACATTGTTCACTCGAAATACTGTTCATTCGAGAACACTGTTCACTCGAACACTCGAACACTGTTCACTCGACACTGTTCACTGTCGAGCGAAACACCAGAACCGAATTCCAGAATTGGTTCAAAACGTCCCATTTCCAGAATTCAACTCCCAACTTCAAAAATTCACCAAAAATCCGTTTTAACTCCAAATTCAACGAAATCAACGGCTAATTAAAGCTTAATACGTCTATTTTCCAAAACAAATGAGAAATCATACAATTCTCAATCCAGAAAAACGCATCAACTCAATCAACACAAGACAGTCACATAAACTGCACTTCTCACAAAATCATCTCTACTCCACTTCAACAACACTCCAATTCACACATAATTCTTCATGCAATCACAACAAACAACTTGCAATAAGTAACTTCACTCATATTTCATCATCCAAGCAACTAAGAAATCAAGTCAAAACATGATACATACATCACAACAATATCAATTCAACAACAAAACACATAACATGAAGTAAGTATAGTGTTAGAATCTCCTACTTGTTTTTCAAGCTAAGCTTCTTGAAATTTTTCCTCTCTTTTCCTTCCTCTCCTTTCTCTTCTTCTTTTTCTCTTCTTTTTCTTCCTGGAACCATCAAATCCTTCTCCTCCTCTCTTCTTTTCTTTTTCCTTCTCTCTAATTCTAGAAAACCCCATCTCTTATATACATGAGGCCTTGACTCAATGGGCCTAAGTCCAACAATTTCAAATTCAAGCCCAATTCACCCTTACCAATTCCAATACAAGCCCACTTCTATTATCCAACCCAACTCTCATAAAATTACTCAAATACCCTTATTCATATTTCTAAAATTATATATATATATATATATTTTGGAAATCCACAGGTGTGGCTGGTGCAGTTGTGTCTGCTGCAGGAGAGGGTTCCTGAGTATGCTCTGCATATGGTGTGGTTGTGACTTTAGGTGGGGGTGACTGTGTTGATGGTGGGAGTCATGATGTTTTGTGTTAGGGATTGGAGAAACATGAGGTTCTGCCTTCGTAGTTGGTGAAGACAATTTCATCTCGGTTTCTGCTTGTTGTGGTTCATCTGACAAAGATTCATCTCTTAAAGCTGGTGCTGTTGACTCAATTTTTTTCTTCCTCTTGTCAGATGGTTTCGTCACCAATTTAACCTTCTTCTTTTCTTTCAATCCCTTTGCTGTCATATTGAATTTCTTTTTCTTTTTCTTCTTCTTTGCTGTTATGTCTGTCTCAATAGTAGTTTGTTCAGGTGGATATTCTGCAGGTTGGCTCAGTTGCTTCAGGCAGTGGTGCATCCGTTTCTGGGATGTGCTCTGCAGACTTCTCAGGAACCATATTATCAGTTTCCATGGGCTGTGGTTCTTCTGCAGCACTAGATTGTCCTGCAAGCTTGGCCTCCAAAACAGATTGTTTTGCTTTGATGTCTTTAAGATTTTGCACAATATCAATCAAGACAGAATTTATCAAAGCAAGTTGTTCTTCTACATTGCTCATGGGATGTTTTTGGACTCTCTTGGGTTTTGGTTCTGGTGTAGGGAGATCAGTTTTATCATACAAATGATGAAGAAAACCTTTGGTGATTGACTTGGATAGAATCTCAATGTATTCTTTAGGACTTATAGGGATTCCATTTTGTGCTAGAATTCCTTGAATTAAACAAGGAAAAACTAGTAAATGACAATCAGATTTGTATGGAGCAATCTGAACAATCATTCTATAAGCTAGCAAGCCAAAATTAATAGGTCTATTGGTGCCCAAACAGAACAAAAACTTCACTCTATCTTCCGGGATTTGGTTTTGTGTGATGAGTGAAGCCAATTAAATTGTGCAATCTTATGCATTACCCTATACTTCTTTTTGAGATATTACTAGTCAATTCCATCCCTCGAATTCCAATCAATGTCTCCTCGACTAGTCAATTCCTTAATCACTACTGTCATATCAGAATCCTTATCTAAAGAGTGCAACCTATTGGTATATCAAAGAATATATTTATGACATTTGGTGAGAATTTCACAAACTTTTCTCTACAATACACTATATGATAATGATAACTTTTTGGATCATCAATGGACGTAGAGATATTAGCATAGAACTCCTAAATTAATGACTTCACACGGAGTAGGAAATTGTTTACTATACGAGTCCAGTATATAAACTCAAGAAGCTCACTCAACCCATAGTTGTTAAAGTCTGTCAGCTTCACTGGCCTTTCCATCTGCAATTTCTTTTTTGAAGTGTACTTCAAGAATTTCTGTTTGACGACTGCTGTGAGGAATTTGTTGAATTTCGGTTTCACCTTGTCTTTCATCTTTGTGACTGAAATCAATTCGTCTTCACTCATAACAGGATCAATTGGGATCTCTGCTTGAGGTTGTTGCGAAGGAGACGATTGTACACTGTTGTTACTATTGTAACCAGAGTTGTTTTGTGAAGACGAAGAACTATGGGTTTTTGAAGAATCTGAGGTGGTCGCCATTTTTAGGGTTTCAAGTCTGCAAAAGTTTCTCAGAGTAGAGAGAAGCAAGACGAAAGATAGAGAGTGGCGAAACTGTTGGTTGAGTACGGTATTAACAGGAAAAGCCCTGAGGCTGCGTTTGGTGCACCATATAGGATTGTATAATTATTATTGTAGCGGATAACATTATATGAAATTGTATAGTATATGATTGAGTAAACTCTAAACTGTGTTTGGTTTATCACTGTATTGTATAAATATTATAAAATACCGTGTTTGATAAAAAATTGTATTTAACTATATTAAATTCTTTACAATAATAAAAATGGTTCAAAATTAATAAAATATTTTAAAATATAATAATTTTAAAAATTATTTATATTAAATTAATTTTTTAGATAATTAATTTTTTATTTAAATATTTAATAAATTATATTTATTTATTAAAATAATTCATTTAAATATTCAATAAACTAATAATTTAAATATTTATTTATTTATATATGTTTGCGGTATTTATTGTCAAAAACTAGAACAAAAATAAAGTTGTATAATTTAAATCTTTAATAATATAATATAATATAAATAATATTTTAAAATATAGTAATTTTAAAAATTGTTTATAATAAATTTATTTTTTAGATAATTTATTTTTTATTTTAATATTTAATAAATTTATTTATTTATAAAAATAATTCATTTAAATATTCAATAAACTAATGATTTAAATAGTTATTTATTTATATATGTTTGCGGTATTTATTGTCAAAAAATGGAACAAAAAATAAAGTTGTATAATTTAAATCTTTTAATAATATAATATAATATAATATTTTACAATATAATAATTTTAAAAATTTTTTATAATAAATTTATTTTTTAGATAATTAATTTTTTATTTAAATATTTAATAAATTTATTTATTTATAAAAATAATTCATTTAAATATTCAATAAACTAATAATTTAAATAGTTATTTATTTATATATGTTTGCGGTATTTATTGTCAAAAACTTGAACAAAAAATAAAGTTGTATAATTTAAATCTTTTAATAATATAATATAATATAATATTTTAAAATATAATAATTTAAAATTATTTATATTAAATTAATTTTTTAGATAATTAATTTTTTATTTGAATATTTAATAAATTTATTTATTTATAAAAATAATTCATTTAAATATTCAATAAACTAATAATTTAAATAGTTATTTATTTATATATGTTTGTGGTTTTATTGTCAAAAACTCGAACAAAAAATAAAGTTGTATAATTTAAATATTTATTTATTTATATATGTTTGCAGTATTTATTTTCAAAAACTGGAACAAAAAATAGAGTTGTATAATTTAAATCTTTTAATAATATAATATAATATAATATTATATTATATTATATTATATAAAACTTATGAATTAAAAATTATATCCAACAATTTTCCATATCCTTATCCTATTCGACCTTAACATATGGTGGGAGGTATCATTATTTTGCCTCCTTTTATGCGGTGCTTATACGGATCTTATGCAACCTTTTACTATGTTATCCACTCTTCGACCGCACCAAACACGGTATAAAAAATTTTATGTGAACAGTACTCTTTACACTATACTATACGAGCTACCAAACACACCCTAATTGTTTTCGTAATATACTTGGCTGAATTTTTAAAAATATTTTTGTTTCCCACAAAATTTAAGTTTAAAACCCTTTCCAAAACTGCTTAATAACTATCATTAATGAATAAGAATTCAAAATTTGATTTCCATTATAATAAGGAATTATAATAGAGTTAGGATTCTTGCCACTGAAACTTCTCCCCCTTAATTCAATAAAGCTGATACGGCATTTTGACACATAGACACACAAGATAAATCAAATTTTAGACAGGCACAAAGAGTATCGTATGATATGAAACACATAACAAAAAACAGTTAAAATTAACATAACAACAATAGTTGAACATCATATGAATCATTCTAAGAAAGCATATTTCAGAGCTGTTTATTATTTTCACATGAAAGCTATTTTTCATTTTTCTTTTCAATTGATTGAGATGTCAAAAATATTATTTTAACATATTTTAATCCCATTGGATTATAAATACAGTAGCTTTCACACAATATAGAGGTAGCCCTTTTTCATTTGAGTGGGTGACCTTAACATATTTCTTAGATACCCTGAGGTTACTCTCAATGATGGCTTTCACACATCATATATTGATAGCCTTCTCTGTATTTTTCATTTTAAACAAATATCTTTATCATTCACACAATTTTTATATCACAGCTCATACATGCTAAATTAGAAGAAAACTTATGATATTACAAATATAAATAACATAATAGCAAGCAGTGTTTGTTCAGATAACTGATAAATGCCTAAGGCATTTCTTAGATTTTCAAATTTTGTTGTATCTAATGCCTTAGTGAAAAAGTCAGCCAATTATTTATTAGTGGAGATGTGTTCAATGTGTATTACCTTAGACTCTACAAGTTCCTTTATAAAATGGCGTCTTATGTCAATGTGTTTTGTTCTAGAATGCTGAATAAGATTTTTAGAAATATTTATAGCACTAGTTATAGTTTCTATTCAATACCACAATGACTTAACATTTGCTTCATCCACAGTAGTTGTGTGCAACAAGTTTCTGTTGTTATGTACTCAGCTTCAGCAGCAGACAAAGAAATAGAATTCTGCTTTTTCCTGTGCAAAGAAACTAAGTTAATACCAAGGTAAAAACATTCTCCTGATGTACTTTTTCTGTCATCTGCATTTTCTACCCAGTCAACATCACTAAACCCTGTAAGATAATCATTTATATCTTTAGAAAACCATATACCATAATCATGAGTTCCATGTATATACCTGATGATTCTCTTAATTGTTACCAGATGTGATTCTTTGGGATTTGCTTTTGCACAAAGTCCTACACTAAAGCATAAGTCTAGTCTACTTGTTGTGAGATATAATAAACTGCCAATGATGCTTCTATACAAACTTGCATCAACCTCTTTTCCTGTATTATCTTTTGAAAGTTTCAGGTTAGTACTGATAGGAGTTTTTATTGGTTTTGAACTCTCAAGCCCAAATTTCTTAACAAGATTTTTTAGCATATTTTGGTTGAGATATGAATATCCCATCATTCCTTTGCTTAACCTACAGTCCAAGAAAGAAATTTAATTCTCCTACCATGCTTATCTCAAACTCTTCCTACATCAACTTAATAAACTTATTAGTTTTGCTTTTGTTAGTTGATTCAAAAATAATGTCATCAACATATATTTGAGCAACAATAAAATAGTTAGATACACGCCTGATAAACAAAGTTTTATCATTGCTTCCTCTTCTATAACCTCTGTTGATAAAAAAATTTGTCAACCTTTCATACGAAGCTCTGGGAGCTTTTTTCAGTCCATACAAAGCTTTATGCAATCTGTACACAAAATCCGGATCTTTAGGATCTTTAAAACCCTTAGGATGTTCAATAAAGACTTCTTCATTGAGATAGCCATTTAAAATGCTGTTTTAACATCCATTTGGTACAATTTAAAATCAAGCAAACAATTGCAAGTAGTAATCTGATTGACTCAAGTCTAGCTACTAGTGCAAAGGTTTCATCAAAGTCTATGCCTTCTACTTGAGTGTAACCTGGTGCTACTAGCCTAGCCTTATTTCTTACTACTTGACCACTTTCATCAGTTTTATTTTTGAATATCCATTTAGTTCCAATGACATTTGCATTTTCTGGCCTAGGAACTAATTCTCATACTTCATTCTTTTAAACCGATTAAGTTCATCTTGCATTGCCTGAATCCAAACATCTTCTTTTAAAGCTTCTTTCATATTTTTTGGTTCAACTAATGAAACATAACATACAAACCTTACCTGATTTCTTACCTTACTCCTGTTTTCATCATGCCATCTGGTATTCCAATGATAGAGCTGGTTGGATCTGCCGTCTGAATCCAAGTGGGTGGATCTTTCCTTTCATCTTCATTTCTGATTGAGTCTTTGTTTAGATCTGAGTTGTCAGTTTTCATTGTTGTGTCTGATGTAACAACAGTTGTTTCCTCTTTCTTACTGTTGTAACTGTTGTTGTCAAAATCTGATTTTTCTATATCTTCAGTAAAGCTGCTTATGCTTTTCTCTTGTGAATATTCAACATAATCATCCAGATCTTCAAATACTACGTTTATAGATTCCATGACTGCCTCAGTTCAAAGATTGTAAACCCAAAATGCTTTGCTGTTTTGTGTATATCCCACAAAAATTACTTCATCACTTCTTGGATCTAATTTTTCTAACAACTCTCTGTCATTTAAGATGTAACACCTGCATCAAAAAACATGAAAATATTTCAAATTAGGTTTTCTTCCTTTCAAAATTTCATAAGGTGTCTAGGTAGTGCCAAGTCTTAGAAAAACTCTTTTTGAAATGTAACAAGCAGTGCTTATTGCTTCAGCTCATAGCGTTTTGGTCAACTTTTTGCTATTGAGCATCACTCTAGCCATCTCTTGAAGAGTTCTGTTCTTCCTTTCTACAATGTCATTTTGTTCAGGGGTTTTGAGAGCCAAAAATTCATGATCAATACCATGATATTTGCAAAAGTTAGCATAGCTAACATTTTCAAATTCCTTATCATGATCACTTCTTATTCTCACTATCGTGCCAATGTTCTGTTTTGCTCATTTTCAAGCTTAACACAAAGATTCCTGAAAGTTTCAAAAGTGTTAGATTTTTCTTTAATAAAATCAACCCAAGTATATCTAGAAAAGTCATCCACACAAACAAATATGTATCTCTTACCTGTAATGCTTTCAATTTGTATAGGACCCATAAGATCCATGTGAAGCAAATCAAGTATTTGGGATGTGTTAAGATGTGGATTGGCTTTGTGTGAACTTCTAATATGTTTTCCCATTTGACATGGTCCACAAATTTCATTTACATTGTCATCAAATTTAGGAACTCCTTTTACAGCACCTAACTTAGTCAATCTAACCAAGTCTTTGTAATTTAAGTGTCCTAATTTTTGATGCTACAATTCCAAATTTGAAATCTTAGCTTGAAATGCAATTTTTACCAAATAATAATTCTCAGAAGATCTCTTTCCTTCTAAAATGCATTTTCCAAAATTATCCAAGGCCATGCATTTGTTTTGTGTGAAATTAACAATATACTTGTCATCACATATCTGACTAATTCTAATTAGATTAGCTTTCAAACCTTTAACCAGCAAGATATTTTGGAAGTTGAGTAGGCCTTTGACATTCAAAATGCCTTTGTCAATGATCTTACCTCTTTGCTCCATCTCCAAAAGTAACATTTCCTTCCCTGAATACTTCAAAATTTTTCAAAAACTATTTTCCAGTCATATGCCTAGAACAGCCACTATCAAAATACCACAAATCGTTGGAAGAATGTTTAAGAGCAGTAAGAGCAACATTGCACACTGTCTTCTCTTTCTTAACCCACTGCAGTTGTGACTTTAGTAACAGTTTGAACTGTTTTGATGTTTTAGGCAAAAGATTCAATAATTTAAAGCATCTAGGCCTAATATGTCCATTTTTACCACAAAAATAACAGATTGGAATGAATTTTCTTACCTTTTTAAGACTCGATTTGAAAGAGCTCAGAGGAGAAACAAATGTTTCATTGCTTTTTGAACTAGGACTTGACCTTATTGAGTTAGATTTAGAATTTTTACCTGATGTTGAAGCTTTTACATGTTGATGAGGATGCAATATTATCTTCTGAATATCTCAATCCATGTTTGTTGGAGTTATCTCTTCCAAGACTCAAGACCTGATCAAGTTTAGCTGACCCAATTCTGAGTTGATCAACACATCTTTTGCTCTCAATCAGTTCTGTTGTGATTTTCTCAATATGTGTTGATTTGTCTGTCAAAACAATCTCTAGTTCTGAGATACGATTTTCAGCATATGATTTTTCACAGTTCAGAACCTCAATCTCCTTCTTCAAAGTTTTGATTTCTTCTTTCTGACTCAGCTATTTACTATAGAGTGCATTGTAAATTTCTTGCAACTCTTCATAGTATTCTGGATCATTTTCTTCATCTAAATGATCAGCATTGGTTCTGCAGTGTTCTGTTATGTCAGTCATAGCAGCTTTCCCTTTATCAGCTGCTAATGTTGTGAATGCAACAAAATTACTCATGCATTCTTGATCTTCCGAATCATATTCGGATTCATCACTCCAGGTAGTTGTCAAGCCTTGGTTTTTCTTCTTGAGATTAGCACATTCAGATTGAATATGCCCATAACCTTAACATTCATAACACTGAATCTATCCTTTCTTGTCAGGTTGCTTCAATTTCTTCTTGTCATTCTCCTTGTTGAATTTCCTGAACTTGTCTTCATTTGAATTTGATGGCTTTCCTTGATTCTTTTTCCTGAAATTCTTTTTCCTGAAATTCTTTTTCATGAACTTGACATAATTTTTCGTTAGAAAAGCAATCTGTTTAAAATCAGTTTCATCAAGTTCATTATTACTTTCATAATCAGATTTTTCAATTTTAACGTTGAATGTAATACTTTTTCCTTTTTGCTTCCTAGTACTCTGATTAATTTCAAAGTTTTGAAGAATGCCAATTAGTTAATCAACTCTCATTTCATTAGTGTTTTTAACTTCCTCAATGGCTGAAATTTTAGGTTGAAATTTATCTAGAACAGATCTGATAATTTTGCTAACAATTTTTGTATCAGTGAAAGTTTTGCCAAGCATGTATGCAGAATTTGTGATGTTACATATCTTAGAGTAAAACTCAGAAATTGACTCATCCTCGTGCATCATCAAATTTTCAAATTGAGAATTCAGTCTCATCAATATAGATCTTTTAACAGATGCAGTACCTTCATGTTTGACCTCAAGAATGTCCCAAGTTTCTTTGGCCATTTTGCACCCTGAAATTTGTCCATTTTGCACCTTGAAATTTGTCCAAAATTATTTAAGTCCACAGCAGCAAAAATTGCATTAAGAGCCTTTAAGTTCTAGCTTGAACGTTGGTATTCTTCATCAGTCCATTCCTCCTTAGGTTTGGGTTTAGTATCACCAAAAGCATTCAACTTTGTTGGCGATGTCCATCCTTTAAGCACATTGGTCCATGCCTTGTCATCAAGAGATTTGATATACATCATCATTCTCACCTTCCAATATAGATAATTACCATCATCAAGAATAGGTGGTTGTATTCCAGATCCTCCCTTGCGAATAAACTCAATCCTTCCAGATTAACGTGATCGTTTTCTTCACTTTTCTATCAGTGAACCTGCTCTGATATCAATTGTAAGTTCTAAAAGTATGCAGTTATAAATAATATAAAAGTAAACTGTATTGTAAATCGGCATAGGAGGATTTTACGTGATTCGGTTATAAAAGCTACATCCAAGGACAGCTTTAGAGTTGTAATTCACTAAGTTCTTGTTTGTACAATCTTTATGATCATTTATAGTGTTGACTCACTCTCACACACTGACCTAATCTTTCTAAAACAAAATCTCGCCAAGATCTTAAACTCTAGTGACACTGTTTACTCTCTGTAGCTGATTACTTAACAACACACTATTAAGTAAATCATAACCACGACGTCTGACACTGAATTACATAAACACTTAACTCGCAAGTTCTCTCAAGTGTATACTAACTCAGACAGACCTAATCAAAGATTCATTCACGATTACAACCTCTCATACATGAAAAATACTCATAAAATCAAATCAATGAAGCATTCCAATTTGCGTTGAAGCTTTCCTTTTAATTCTTGGAATGCCGTGACATGAACTCACACAACCAACATACATATATGTTATGAAAACATAACGATATATATAGTGGGAAGCCTAATCGAAATCTCCTTAGATTGCTGTAAAAATCCTAATTAAACTCACATTAGGATAAAGACAAATATAATAGGAAGTGATATAATTAACTTCTAAAGAAGTTAGAACACACATAGATATTCTCCTATTTAATTAAGATACATTGAATAATGTCTTAGTGTAAGAAGATATCTATTATAAATCAAATACTTCCTAAAATATACTTCTAGAAATAGTAAAATAATAAACAATATAATATTCTTATTTTATCATAAGTTGGTCCAAAAATTATCATATGCATGGTACACACAATTTTCACACGTTGACACCAACAAATATATATATTTTTCATCTTATGGTACCTATTTAAATTTCACAAATAACATTTTATTATTGTTCTTTATGCATACGGTTCATACTTGTCTCCACAATAATTCCTCTTTTCAACAAAGACTTTTAAAAATGATAAAGATCAACTAGAAAAAAGAAAAGAAACTAACTAAGAAGAATTTACATTTTTAATCAATTCCCTTGTCTTTCAATTATTTTTTCTTTTTTTTTTAAATGAAGCGTGTATGAAAAAAAAATTGGAACTATAATTATATTGTTATGGATTTTTGATAAGTTTCAGAAAAAAAACGTAGGATGAAATTTCTCATCTCTTAAGCTTTTTATACTTCATTCTACAAATAAATATCTTTATCTTTGCATTATATCATAAAAAATAAAAAAATTGAAATTAATTATAAAATTATCGTTTTATATTGTTCATAATTTGATCTTAGAAAAATCTTTACAATACATTAAAATTAAGATTTGAATAAAACTAAAAGGTATAGTTCACGTAAGTGGGTGTAACAAAAAAAAATTATATTGGATATATAGATAATTTATAACACAAAATTTTTATAATTAAAAAAATATTAATAAAATGGCTCCAATTATGGGTGCAAATGGCATTAGTCTGAGAAGGAACTCATCCCCATAGGGATGGACCCCCACAATTCCTCAAACCTATTTGCGCTAGGATGGGAAGTTAGAAATAGGGAATGATGCGGAAATGGAGATGAAAATTTTTCCTAAAATTAAATAGAGATGGGGATGGAGATTATATTCTGTAGCCTGTTCCCTAAAAATAATATATATATATATATATATATATATATATGTTATAATGAAAACCTAGGGTCT
Source organism: Boswellia sacra (assembly GCA_013180625.2). Taxonomy (NCBI): domain Eukaryota; kingdom Viridiplantae; phylum Streptophyta; class Magnoliopsida; order Sapindales; family Burseraceae; genus Boswellia; species Boswellia sacra. Next base: position 29,014 of record SNVD02012060.1, read on the forward strand.
AAAGTAAACAGTAGAGGATTTTGAAAATTTATGTAGTTAATTTGCTTTGATTTTGATTCTCAGTTTTATATATATCAAAAATAGACATCTCAAGGGTTTATTTAAAATTGATTTCATTGAAAAATATTGGTGCAATTTTAGAATTTTCAGTTTTCTACAGGAGATCAGTTTTTTTGAACTTATTTGAGCAACCGAGATATTTCAAAAAATTATAAAATTTGGTAGATTTGTTAGTCTTATCTTGGAAATTTTTGTAATTTTATGCTTATGTGGAATTTGTTTTGTATATTTACAAATAAAGAGAGGTCAATTATGAAAGCTTTTGACATAATTGATAGAAGCCGAAACATAAATTATTTGATATTGCTCTATTATTCAAAACCTTTTGTGATTTAAAATACTTAAAGATAAAAGTGTCTACGAGATCTCTAAAAAATTTTAAGTTAATTGGATTAATAAATTAATTACAAAAAATTAGAAAATCAGCATTGATTTATTTTGAAAGTTTGAAAGTGAAATTAATTAAAAGTTAAAAATTGTTAATACCTATAGTTGCGATGTTGAGAAAAATATTAAAATATAATTAAATAAAAAATAAAATTATTATATATAAGTAAGGATGGAAATAATTTAAAAAATTGAAGGTGGGAGTTGGAATGAAAATTAATTTTCAAAATGGGAAAGGAGGTCATTTTAAAATCGGGGCTTTAGGACTGGCATCCGGGCCTCCTGTCCGACCAGATTCCACCTCTAGCACCAGTCAATTTATTGGTTTGGAAACGTGTATCTAAGGCCCCCAAAATGGGGGCTGCATCGTAAATTTCCCCTTTAACTTACTGTGGATCCAGGTAGCAAGGTGGGCCAGAGCCAAAACAGGCAACAAAGCGCGAGTATCATTAACGCAAAACTGCGAGTACGGGATGCATTGTGTGCCCTAACTATCAAATCCAAACATCAAAATCTTGTCTACTCGCCTTCAAAATTTTCACTCTCATGATCATCTCCTCTTCCAATTCAATTCATGTAAAATCTCTTACTCTCTTGCTCTCAAATTTCTCTTTATTTTTATTTTTATTTTTATTGTTTCTGTCTTCCCATTTGTTACTTAATCTACTGCTGCTAAAGTCTCGTCTTCAGTGCTCAGCTTAACTATTTTTTCTCAGCTTTACTATTTTTTCTGCTTTCTGCGTTCATTTCCCATTTCTATGAGTGACATTTTCAATATTTGACTGTTATATGTTATCTTTGCTCTTAGTTCATCTATTTCTCAAGTGGGTTTTTTTTAGCATTTTAATTTTTATGCACATTTTCATTTTCAGTACAGCTGGTATGTTAAAGTTCCCATTTTTGAATGTTAGAAAGGTTCTTTTGTTTGTTAGTAATGCTATTTAGTGAACTGGCTGCATGCCGTTTTATTATTATTTTTTGTTTTTGGTTAATGTCACTAGTACTAGTAGTTCTCTTTGTAAATTGCGTACTTATTCATGTGGTTGGTTAGTGTGAGATGCTAATTGTTTTGCTGTTATATGTACTCGAGGAGTGCTAATGGTAATGGAATGTTGTTCGGATCAATGAGTTTAGTAATCCAAAACATTGTATTAATGAAATTCAACAATCAAATTAGTGTAACATAACTACATTTTAGTAATGCAATGCATAATATTACTGGCTTAGCATCTATTGATCTCCTTTGCATATTTTTGGTGTTAGGTATTCAATTTTGTGGAGGTTGTATCTTGGCCTTTTTTATTCTTTTCTTTCTTGCCAATTTTCACTTTCTGAATTCTGTTTTGGACTAATGAACAGTATCAGGGAGCTCTCTGCACTGCACTTAGTTTACTTAATCATCAGTGGATTTTATGTAATCTTTTGAACTATAACTGTTGTCTGTATTCTATGTCAAGTATCAACATGACTTGACTTTGTATATAACCATGCATCCTGACACCTTTCTTAGTTAACCTTGTATGTTTATGCATAAATAGGGGAATAATTCGTGTATACACTTGCCTCAATTTGCATACATTATGCTCATGAGCCATATATTCATTGCAGCGAAGTTATTTCGCTTCGGGTGAAGTTTTTATATCTCACTTCATACAGACTGTCTTTCGCTAATATTTGGAATAGAAAACTTATATACTCTGATAATCACTAGGTGTCTCCTTGTCCAAAGACTTGGGGACAGAAATTAGCATAGTTTCTATATCTGGTAATTCAACTCTTTCGGAACATTTCTGAGCCATCTTGATAGAATTATATTAACTGGTTTTGATGAACATTGTCTTAGTTGAATGTGTAAAGTTGTCTTTGTGTTATAAAGCCTGATCTTTGCTTGTTCACAATGATGTTTGGATAGCACAACAGAGCCTTAACAAACCTAGTTTTCGGTAAAGAAGCTGATAAATGTTGAAGAATTGGTGGAATTTTTTTATTTTTATTATACAGGTAGGTTTGCTGAGTTTTGTATGTATGATATAATTTAACCCTTTTCTTTCGTAAATTACTTTTATTGCTTTTTGATTTACTTTTGTTGGTCATGCGCAAATACTCACTTTTTCTAAATATTGCATAAATAAGATTGATAGTTTTGTGATGCATTCATGTAGTTCACCTGAAAAAATTTGGGATGATTGGTGGTATATGGTATGATGAAGTTATTACATAAAACTCTGGATTTTTACCAGGTTAATTCTGCTCAAATGGTGGTTAGTTTTCTTTTTCATGTTAGATTTGGCCTTAAACCTTTTTTACATGGTCTGGGACCACAACAACCATTACTTTTAACTAGTTCATTAATGAAGATTCTACACAAATTCTTCTTGAAAAACTGTATGGTTAGACTCTTTTCCAGTCACTGGAGAAAACTTGAAAAAATTAATGTTTCCTCAAATTTAATGCTGCATCTTTCATTCGATCTGGTTTAAATGTAAATTAGAGTACATAACATTCTTGAATTGTTAGATGATTGTTGGTTACTCTTTGATTGGTCTAATGACTTTTTTTTTTTTTTTTCCTCTGTTTCAGGAACATATGTAAAATGCTCAACATATGTAAAATGCTCGCTTTGATCTTTGCCCCATGGGTATAGATCTTGAACAACCTTCAAGAGAATATTATAGGGAAGACCCTAGGCCCTATGTGAATGCTAATATGGTCAACAGTGATGATGAAGGACATAATAGAGGTGGAGTCATTTTGAATTCTTCTAATAATCCTGCAAATAATAAAGAAAATAACGGGCCTAATGTTAATGGAACAGTGGTTGATGGTAGACACAAGTTATATTCTGGAGATGGAATAAACTTGAATTCTGTTAAAAATATAGAGCCACATGAGGGAATGGAATTTGAATCGAAGGAGGAAGCATTTTCGTTCTATAAAGAATATGCCAAATCAGTGGGATTTGCCACTATAATAAAAGCCAGCCGTCGATCAAGAATATCTGGAAAATTTATTGATGCAAAATTTGTATGTACAAGGTATGGAAACAAGCGAGAATCAATTACAGCTGAAACTACAGAAGCTGTTTCAAATATTGATAGCATGACAAACATTGCCATTAAGAAAAAACGAGGTAGAATTAATCGATCTTGGTCGAAAACAGATTGCAAGGCTTGTATGCATGTGAAGAGAAGGCAAGAAGATGGAAGATGGACTGTTCGAAGTTTCATAAAGGAGCATAACCATGAGATATTCCCAGACCAGTCATATTACTTCCGGGGTCATAGGAATTTAGATCTAGGTAATGGTAGTGTTGATGCCTTGCATGCTATCCGGGATAGAACAAAACGAATGTTTGTTACAATGTCAAGAAAATCTGCTGGGTATAAGAAAATGGATACTCAGAAGGGCAGTGCCACAAATCAATTAGGAAGTGCTCGGCATTTGGCTTTAGAGGAGGGAGATGCTCAAATTATGCTTGATCATTTTATGTATATGCAAGATGAGAATCCCAACTTCTTTTATGCTATAGATCTGAATGAAGAGCAGCGTTTGAGGAATGTTTTCTGGGTTGATGCCAAAGGTAGGCTTGATTGTGGCAGTTTTGGTGACGTAGTCTTTTTTGACACGTCATATATCAGGAATGAATATAAATTGCCATTTGCTCCATTTATCAGTGTGAACCATCACTTTCAGTTCGTTTTACTTGGGTGTGCATTAGTTTCTGATGAGACTAAATCAACTTATGTTTGGCTTATGCGAGCATGGCTTAGAGCAATGGGCGGACATGCACCAACTGTGATAATTACTGACCAGGACAAATCCCTGAAGGAAGCTGTTGCAGAAATCTTCCCTAATTCTCGTCACTGTTTTTGTTTATGGCACATATTCAGCAAGATTCCTGAGAAGCTCAATTATGTGATGAGGCAACATGAAGATTTTATGACTAAATTTAACAAATGCATTTTTAAATCATATACGAATGAACAGTTTGAAAAGAGATGGTGGAAAATTGTTGATAGGTTCAATTTAAGAGATGATATGTGGTTTCAATCACTGTATGAAGATCGTGAACGATGGATACCAACATTCATGAGGGACATCTTTTTAGCTGGGATGTCTACAACCCAACGATCAGAAAGTATAAGCTCTTTCTTTGACAAATACATTCAGAGGAAAACTACATTGAAAGAGTTTCTAGATCAATACAAAGCAATTTTGAGAGAGAAGTGTGAAGAGGAAGCAAAAGCAGATTTTGAGACTCGGCATAAACAGCCTGGATTAAAATCTCCTTCACCATTTGGGAAACAAATGGCAAAGATTTACACACATGCTATATTCAAGAAATTTCAGGTTGAGGTTTTGGGAGTAGTTGCCTGTCATCCAAGAAAGGAAAGTGAAGATGGAGCTACTAAAACTTTTAAGGTTCAAGACTTTGAAGAAAATCAAGATTTTATTGTTGTGTGGAATGAAACAACATCTGATGTTTCTTGTTTATGCCGTTCGTTTGAGTTTAATGGTTTTCTTTGTAGACATGTGATGATTGTTCTGCAAATGTTTGGTGTACACAGTATACCATCACACTATATATTGACACGTTGGACAAAGGATGCAAAAAGTAGACCAACAAGGATGGAACTTTCAGATGTGGTTAAGTCGAGGGTTCAACGGTATAATGATCTATGTCATCAAGCTTTTAAACTGGGTGATGAAGGGTCTTTGTCTCAAGAGAGTTACAATATTGTTTTCCATGCACTGGAAGAAGCTTTGAGAAAGTGTGAAAGTGTGAATAACTCAATCCGGAGTGCAATGGGATCAACCTCACCATCTGCTCTGGGTCCTCATGACTATGAAGAAGTGAACCAAGGTAGCAGCACATTGAAGACAAATAAAAATAGTAGTATGCCCAAGAAAAGGCAGGTGAGTTGAGTTCTTGCTGGTTACATGCTTGTATGCTAGTCTGTGGTTGCATTCTCTGAAGTTCTTATCTAAACTATTTGGCCTTCTGCATATGTTTTGAACTTTTAGGTACATCCTGAAACAGATGTCATAACCATAGGCATACATGAAGGTTGGCAACAAATGGTTAGTTATGTTGTTTCCTCTTTAATTTGCATATTCTATATAAAGAAATCTAGGTTTTGAAATTTCTTTTATAAGGGAATATCTTTATGCGGCTTCCATACTTGTTGTAGGGACACTCAAATTTACGAGCACCAGCCCTTGACTGTCCTTATGAAACACAAGAGAGAATGCAGGGGATGGTACGGTGTTATTTTGTAGTAACCCTAGTCTAATTTGAATGATGAGTATTCCTAAAGTTCCTGATTATGTATAAATATTTATCGTAGGAGCAAGTAAACTCACGAGCTCCAACCCTTGATGGTTATTTTGGCACTCAACAAATTGTGCAAGGAATGGTATGAGATAATTTTTTCTGTCATTGTACTGTTAAATTATGGAATCGTTAGATTTATGAATATGTGGCATGACCTGCATTTTTGTCAACTATATTATTTAATCATTTTCTCCGGTTGTTCTATTTTTAGGGACAATTAAATTCAATGGCCCCAAACCGTGATGATTATTATGGCAATCAACATAGTATGCAAGGGCTGGTACTGTATATTGTAGTTGAACTGTTGCCTTCTATAAATATCATCTTCGTTCTGTCTCTGTGTATGTCTAAATTCTGCTTTCATTCTTGTTGTAGGGACAATTGAATTCTATTGCACCAATTCAGGATGCTCACTACATCACTCAACAAAGAATGCATGGCATGGTATGGATTCTGTTATGTGATTACTAAGAATGCATACTTTCCATTCACTTTGATTTGGTCGAAATCAAAATTCAGGATTTCCTCTGCAATCATTTCATTCTAGACACCTCAAAATAACCAAAGAAAACCTATGTTATTTTTGCTGTTTGGAGTGGTTTACTAACGTTACCTATTCTGTGCTTACAGGGACAGTTACAGTTCAGATCACAGACCATTCCAAATTGTTTTGACATACAGGATGGCCTACAAGATATGGTATTAAAATTCTCATACTTTGTCTGGCCCTTTTGTTTTCATTATAACTCACATTGGATTTCTCTCTTATTCCAGGACCAGTCTAATGTTGAACCTTCTCAGTTACATAGCATGCCATCAAAACATATACATACAAAGCAGCTCTCGCGTTAGCTGCTTTACTGAAGTTGTTTAACAGGGTTTTTAAACTTTCAGCATCAGGTATGCACCTATCTTTTTGCCTTATTTGCTTTTTTTTTGTTGCATTTTGTTGTATTCTTGGGATTCATAATATATTCAGAGCCTGACTCCATTTTTCATTTTGTCTTTTGATTAGGATTTGAAATTAATAAAATGCTGACGATATATCATTTCTTTTGCAGTTGTTGATTAGATTTTTGCATTTTCACAGTTGGCTTTGACATTGTCAGTTCTACATGAAACCCCATTTGCATTTTGTGGGAACATATGTTATCATAGATGGTATCTTATTTGCAGCTTGACGTGGCAAACACATAAAGAACTGGAGATGTTGGATTTTTTTAGCTCCTCAGGTTAGGAAGAGCTATTTTGTAAATGTTGTGCAGTTGTAGTGCTTTGATTTTTTTGGCTCATGCTGTATAAAATTTATCCGGTTATCAAAATTTTCTCTGCTTACAAAGGTTTCAGTTATCGTTTTCAAATTATTTATTATTATCATTGTTATTATTAATATTATTTCATTCATTCTTAACTAACAAACTTTTACTTCACTGTATATTTATTTATTTTCTGTAAACTCTCAAATATGTTATTAGACCAAATGCTATATAAATATGTTTACCTCAGGAGATTATTTTCAAATAGAGCTAGGTCCTTATCTTGCCTCTAGACTTTACGTGATTAAACTAAACATTTTTACATACTATCATTTTCAAACATTTGGTGCCTACTCGATCTTTACTAACTATCAATCAGAACTCATAACAGAACTCAACTTCCAAAAGAAATTATGAGTTTTAGGTCATGTTTGGTGCGCGACACTGTATAGTACTATTTTATTACATTGTATTAAATAGTGTAATACATGTGTTTGGTGCTAATTTAGTATAGTATTACTTAATACAAAGTACAATCCTTAGATGCATCAATATTGTATTAAATTATGTAGAGTTAATCCATGACATTAGCATTATATTGTATAGCACTAATGAAAAAGTCAAAATTATCCCTATAAAATTCTATATATCCAACAGTACCTTTTAATTTTTAAAACTTTTAAAATAAATAAAGAAAAATTTAATAGATAAATTATAAAATCAAATTTATTTTAAAATTTATTTTCTAAAAATAAAGAAGGAATGAAGGGAGTCACTGCTCCTACTGGGTGATACCGGAGATCTACTGCCTCTATTAGACTAATTGCCACCTAACATGTCATTATAAACTCAAATTGTCTAATAGGTCCAGCAGGGGCATTGGACTCCAAGTAATTTTTTTAATAATTAGCAAATGTTTGATAAATTACTAAATAACTAATTTTATAAATAAACTAAAAATATATTTATACTTTGTATATCTTTTTTGAAAAAAATGTTATTTTTTTGTACAAATTAATGTAATACATGAATATATCAAATATTATGTAATTTTGATATAATATTATTTTTAGTACTATACAATACAATATTATATTATAAAATATCGCGTACCAAACATGTCTTATATTATAAAAATTACGGGGATGGGTCTGATGTTACATTAAATAATGAGGAGAGGTTATCAGTAGTATTTTTTATCCTATTGAAAGTTTTATGAAATCTTTGCGAAAATGTTAAAATAGTCAAGTTTTGAAGGGTGTTTCTTTGAATGGTAAGATTTTAAAAATTTTGGATATATTAGTTAAGTTCAATGTCAGTTATCAAGTATATCTTACAGGTAAGACTCTGGAGAAATATTTTTCATTGCTAAGATATTGTTACATATCAAGTATAGGTGGATAACAGTCTATCACTTAGAACTACTTAGTAAACTAATTCAATATTTTTCTCCAGAAATAAATACCCAGCAAACATATTCTAACAGTTTAAAAAATTTTTTGATAGTTTATGGGTTGATTAGGTAATAAAAAAAATTTAAACAATTTAAAATAAAAGGGTTTTTTTTCAAAAGTAACCTTCTCAAAGAAAATTTAGTTGTAATTATGGTACTTTGATGTAGATAATTTTTTTTTCTAGATATTATGATTAAGAGTCGATCATTTCTTGCGATGAGTTTTTTTTGGATTATTTAACGTTAAGTTTTTAGTGCTCCACATTTACGGTTTATTGGTTATTAGCGTTTGACAAGAAAAAAAAAAATGAAGGCGGATAGGATTGAAGTCGTAATATCTAAATATTTTAGAGCTAATTAATTTTTTAAACAGGCTAGTTTGGATTTATTTTCGTATTTCTTAAATAAAAAGGTTTTTTTTTTTTTTTTTGGTTTTTATTTTACAAACTCTCAGAAAGAACAGAAGAAGAAAAAACGTAACAATAGTAAAGCGAAAGCCTAGTCTTGGCACAAAACTGCTAGTGGTAGCAGTGAGAAAAGCTAACTACAAAGAAAAGGGAAGGAAAGCAAAGAGTAGCGGCATAACACCAGCGCGCACAGACAGAGATGTTTAGTTTGTCTGCAGCTTGTTCTACTGCCGCCGCCGCCATCACCTCTGTCCAGCCCTCAGATTCCACAGTCCCCTGTGCTCTTCTTCACAAACATACAAAACCCACCTATATTTCTCCCCATATCTTCTCCCTTCACTTCCGTACTTGTTCTCTGCGTTCCACCTCTTCTCTTATCGAAGCCATGGCCCACTCTCACACCCTTTCTGTCCCAATCTACGACTCTCCCTCCTCTCCTCCCGGTATCCTATCCTCTTCTTCTCCTTTTTTTTTTTTTCTTTTCAATTATCATTATTATTATTATGTATTTGTCATTGTTTGGTTGCAGGGAAAAAGCAAGCTTTGATTTCTTTGTCTGACAAAAAGGATTTGGTTTTGCTTGGAACTGGCTTACAAGAATTGGGGTCAGTGAATAACAGAACCTTTGTATTACTTTTTCTGTTTCTATTATACCCTTGAACGCATCGTAAAGTTTCATTTTTTTATTAATCAATTAATGATGAAACTGCAGATACACAATTGTTTCAACTGGAGGAACGGCTACTGCTTTGGTCAATGCTGGTGTCACTGTAACTAAAGTGGAACAGCTAACCTCTTTCCCCGAAATGGTAAAGTTAATATCGAATTGATATTTGATGCTTGTTTACTCTGGAGGGTCTTTGTTGTTTTTGAGTGGTGTTAAATGGTTCTTTCTTTCAACTCAACTGTCAAAACATTTTTTTCCCCCAAAAAACACAAGTTTTTAGAAAGTTAAAGTCAACATCAGTTCTCAAACACAAGGATGATGTGTTTAACTGTTGATAGGGACTGGTATGACGAAATTCTTTTTAGTATCAAAACTACGTTAATTACATGCTTTCAAAGGTTCTTCATGAAGTATGATTAGATACTTGATTCCCATGAAATCTCCTAAGCTGGAAAATTTTCCCTCGAGTTAAACTATCAATACTATTCTTCGTTTTCAGCTTGATGGTCGTGTAAAAACTTTACATCCCAACATTCATGGGGGTATTCTTGCTAGAAGAGACCAAAAGCATCATATGGAGGCCCTGAATGAACATGGAATTGGTGGGTAACAATTAAACACATTTATAATGCCCGCATGCGTTTTTATTTTTTTTTTTCTATGGACATTTGGTCGGAGGTTCCTTCTAATAAGTTTTATTGTACAGTTACATTTGATGTAGTGGTGGTGAACTTGTACCCTTTTTACGATAAAGTTACTTCTGCTGGGGGGATTGATTTTGATGATGGAATTGAGAACATTGATATCGGTGGCCCTGCCATGATCAGAGCTGCTGCAAAGGTTCTCATCTTTATGAAAATCTTGACTTTTTAGTAATTACTGATAAGACGGTGATAATTGTGTTTCTCTCTGAACTTGAGACAATTTTGGTTCAATTTATACATATTTCTTCTCCTGTTAAACATCAGTTTAATTCATTCTCATTCTGAATTTGACAAAGAATGAAACTAATTCCCTAGTCTTACTTGGGGTATAATCTGATTGTTAGGGAAAAAGGGGTTAAAGGTATGACTCAATGGGTAGCACCAAAAGTGTGGCTGCCAACAAATTTTTAGCACTGCCTTTCACTTACCTTATGGGAGTTTCTAAATTTCTTACAGAAGGCTTCTAGAATATGGTTTACCTTATGGGTTAACTCAAAGTGTTTGCCTTTCAAGACATTTTACGGTTAAAGATCATTTGAAACAATGCAGAATGCAGCATGCGTGTTATAATTCTGTGACATCAATAAAGATGATTTTAATTTTTTTTTCTTTTATTATCTCGGATTTCATCTGACATTTACCTATGGACAGAATCACAAGGATGTCTTGGTGGTTGTTGACACAGAAGACTATCCTGCACTCCTTGAATTTCTTAAAGGAAACAAGGATGATGAACAGTTTCGTAGAAAACTTGCTTGGAAGGCTTTCCAACATGTTGCTTCCTATGATTCTGCAGTTTCAGAATGGCTGTGGAAACAGACTGCAGAAGGTATTGTGTTGGTTACATGTGCAGTACACAACACCATTGCCAATGGGGCAATCATGAGCCACATAAACATAATTTCAACGCAGCGTTGTCATGGATTGAGCTAATCTCTGAAATTAACAAATTATATTGAATGCATTTTGGAAATGCCCTTGGTTAATAAACCTAAAAATAATACATTTAAAAAGTTTCTTTTGCAAGTAGATTGCAGTGAATATGTTTAATTGTGTTTTTTAAATTCTCCTCATCATGTAAGCTTGTTGATTGACATGTGTTCTTCTTTTGGGAAGATAAATTCCCTCCCAGCTTAACAGTGCCCCTATCACTCAAAAGTTCTCTTCGTTATGGTGAAAATCCTCACCAGAAAGCTGCATTTTATGTTGACAAGAGTCTTTCCGAGGTTAATGCTGGTGGTATTGCAACGGCTTTTCAGCATCATGGGAAGGTGAGATATACCAATTAGCTCTTTGCTATTAGATGCTTTTTGTTAGAAACTATGAGAATACATTAAGACAACAAAATAAGAGGGTACCTGACAGTGATTTGTTATTATCATCAAATATTTGCATGGCAAGTGATGTATCTATTTATCTGATTTGTTCATCTTCTTCTAAATTTGTTGTTAGAGATATGCGCTGTCATGTGAATTTTTATGAATATGGCATTTATCCAGTAGAGAAAAGTAAATGTAAAAATAAAGCCATGTTGGCCGTGTACTAAGGCCTTGTTAGAATTTTGATTGGCCTAATTCTCATATCTTAATAAAAACTTGAATTCTACGGGGAAAAGATAGATCAAGGTATTTTAGGGATTTTATGCACTGGAAGCTGCATTATTTGTTTACTCTCTTGATTGTTGTTATTAACTGGATTGTGTGAATCAGTTATAGCACACAGTTCAACAGTGGAAGTGGGTTCATTAAAACACTAGATATGGACCTTGTTTTTACTCTTTTCTTTAACTTTGGCTGTTGTACTGTGAGTTGAGGATGTCATGGTTATGTTGATTGGAAAGCATCTAAGTTTATTGTATTGGTTGAATTTTTTGGCATCTCGAACATTATACTGTATTAGATTCCATTACATATGCTTTGTGGTTGTCTTCTTTGTGCAGGAGATGTCGTATAACAACTATTTGGATGCTGATGCAGCTTGGAATTGTGTATCGGAGTTTAAGAACCCTACATGTGTAGTTGTAAAGCATACAAATCCATGTGGTGTTGCTTCACGTGATGATATTCTTGAATCGTATAGGCTAGCAGTGAGAGCAGATCCAGTTAGTGCATTTGGTGGCATTGTTGCCTTCAACATAGAAGTTGATGAGGTAACATTTTATTTTATTTTTATTTACAGCTTCCTGGTCTAGTATTGAACTCAATATTGTTATGAGCTTCAGCTGGCATGAGCTTCTTAAGAATGTCAGTTTGTCTTATGAGATTGGATAAAAAAATTATAAAGGGCAATGCTACACCTACAACAAAATCCTACAACGAACTGCATACTACCTAAGTTAGCAAAAATTCACTGAAGGAGGAAAAAACAAAAAAATGAAAAAGAGAAGTTATATGTCCAGTAGAATTTTGTCAACTTTAGTTGTAAGTAGTTAGTTGTAGGATTTGGTTATAAATGTAGTCTTATCCAACTATAAAAATGGTTCTGCTTATATCTTTGAATTCACATATCTTCACCAGAAAGATGGAAGAACATTGCCATGTAGTCTTGGTGATTGGATTGTTGGTCTGACTAACTAGAGAAGCTGTCTCTGGATTGGTGCTGAACCTTTCTTCACGTTTCTGATTACTTGCCTTTCTGTGTGTCTAGGCTCTTGCTAAGGAAATCCGAGAGTTTAGAAGTCCAACAGATGGAGAAACTAGAATGTTTTATGAGATTGTAGTTGCCCCAAAGTATACAAAGAAGGGGCTTGAGATTCTTCGTGGAAAATCAAAGACTCTAAGGATCCTCGAAGCAAAACAGAATGAGAAGGGAAAGCTATCTCTCAGAAAAGTTGGTGGTGGCTGGTTAGCTCAGGATTCAGATGACTTAACCCCCGAAGATATTAAATTCAGTGTAGTTTCTGAGAAGCCTCCACAAGAAAATGAAATCCATGATGCAGAATTTGCATGGTTGTGTGTGAAGCACGTCAAGAGCAATGCCATTGTCATAGCAAAGGTTGTTATTATTGTGATGATTATTCTATAAAATTATGATAAGAGGTGGAAATGTTTGGTAGTCCTAAGAATCTGATCTTTTCTCTTTTTGCAGAACAACTGTATGTTGGGTATGGGAAGTGGGCAGCCAAATCGTCTGGAGAGTTTGAGAATAGCATTGAGGAAGGCGGGAGAGGAGGTTAAAGGAGCAGCTCTAGCTAGCGATGCATTCTTTCCATTTGGTAATTTCTACCTTGCAAAATAAAGTATAATCTCATTGTTGGTGGTGCACAAGTGTTACAATGACATCGAAGGATAAATTAACCTAATAAATGAACATGGGAGAATAAATGGTCTGGAAATGCACTAAGACACATCAACCTGTTAAATTGGTCCCGAACAAATTGTTATATGATGGCTACTTCCTATTCTCAACTGTCTTCAAATGAAGATATAGCATAAACCCTTTACATTTTCTTATGTTAACCTGGAAGCCTATTCTCTATAAACAGCATGGAACGATGCCGTGGAAGAGGCATGTCAGAGCGGGATTGGAGTGATTGCAGAGCCTGGTGGGAGCATTAGAGATGGGGATGCTGTAGACTGCTGCAACAAGTATGGAGTTTCACTGCTTTTTACCAATGTGAGGCACTTCAGGCATTGATGATGACTTTGAGCTTTACTTTTCTTTTTAGCTTAAGCTCTGTGCTAAACTTTTAGCACCATGTAGCGAAGTTTGAAAATTTCATGGGATGTCTAAACCTCTTGCATGGAAGAAGCCCTTTAGGATGTTGGGGAGGATGCATAAACGTGCAACCATGTTGTTCCATACAGATTAATATATTATAAATAAACCAGAATTTGCATTCGTATTTGATTTTTTGTGACACTAATCTTTTCAGTTTTGTCTTGATAATTTTCACGGTAATATTTTTAATTGATAAAAAGGGGGAAAAGGAGAGAGATCTTGCTTTGTAACAAACCCCAAGCCATCTTCTCAAACCCTTTCTAAAAGTGATTGTTTTTTAGTCTGAAATATTTTTTACGTACAATTTATTCTAAAACGACAATGTCATCTGGATAAAAAAACTAAATATTTGAACTTCTATTTTAATGCAAATATCTAACCCCTAATTTTAAAAATATCCAACCCCTAATTTTAAAAATATCCATATCTAATTCATACATTACCTTTTATTTATGACTCAATACATATTTAAACAAATACATTTATAATTATAACAAATGATTATCTTAATAATTTTTAAAAATAATACTTAACACCATGAATCAAATTTAGTTAAATGTACATAACTGAATAAGAAAGTTATTTGTTTTAAAGGATTTGACATACAAATAAGTTAAATGGCTATTAAATAATTTTAAAAACATCTAAAGAACCGCAATATAAAATTAAAAATAAATAATAATATTTCAAATATATAAAGAATTAAATATGTAATAAATGATTTAAAATCTTTATTTAGATAAAAAATAAAAATTTTAGCTTAAACTATTACGACCACAATCAAATTGTTTTAGAATTAGTCTTAGGTTGTAGAAGGAAACACTTTAAAAATGTCTTAAATTTGAGAATAAATCAAATTCAGACTTCAGGTAAAAAAAAAAAACACCCCGAAAAAATAGATTGTACCAAAGTATTACATGCATTAGTTGCTTCTTTTCATTTTAGTCTGCGGTCTCAAAACAATTTTTAAATCACGATTCAAAAGCTTGTGTTACATCTCAAGTACAAATGTTGACATAACATTTAAAAGTTGATTGTAGAGCTTAAAAAACTATGCGAAACAAAGAAATCATTTTCTTCTAGTCTTAAGCTTTATCCAACCCGCTTCACTTAGAAATAGGTGAAGGGCATTTCAACAATTGGATAATGTCAAGAAGAACAAAAAATTATAAAGCAAATGATCATTGTGACAAGTAAACTAACTTGCAACTAAGGAAGTAGGCAAGGCTGAGAATAACTGAAAGAATGAAAAAAAAATATAAAAATTTAAGAACATTTCAAAGGTCAAAAATCATGTGAAACATTTTAAACTAATAAACGTTTTTTTCCCCCTTTTTTTAGTGGATAACATTTAATGGGGGGCATAGAAATGGAACGGAATGCATGATGGAGGTTTTTCCTCCCAAACCTAACCTGGCCTCAATTCAATTATTTTCTCTTTCCAAAACATGTCGACTACATGAAAGTAACATAAAAAGCAAAAGAACAAAGGATACCATGTATGCTTTCTGATTATAACAAAGTACCTTCAGGAAATTCCTCCCTCTAAAACAACTGACAGCACTTGTAGCAGTTTTTGATCAAAATTGCAGCCTAAAAGCTCAGAAATGAACACAGTATCACCCCTACTAAAATTCTCACTCTAAAGTTGGTGAGATCAAAAAAGTGTGTAATAAAACAGTAACTAGATCCGGAAAACTTCGAGAGGAACCTATTATCCTCTATCACTCCAGAACGACTTTTGCCCCAAGAGCTTTCATCTTCTCAATTATTTGCTCACCCTCTTCTTTTGACACTCCTTTCTTCAATACTGATGGTGTCTTCTCCACTAAATCCTTTGCTTCCTTGAGACCCAAATCAGTAAAACTTCTAACCTCCTTTATAATTTTAATCTTTGCAGCAGCTTCATATGATTCCAGTTTCAACTCAAAAACAGTCTTCTCTGGTTTCTTCTCCTCCTTACTTGCTGCAGCTGGGGCCTTCATAGCCATTCCAGCTAAAGCAGCAGCACCAGGTTTCATAACACCAACAACTGGAGGTTCCTTCATTCCCCGTTTCTTCATTAAAATTGAACCCAGTTCTGCAACTTCAGCCAGCGTAAGTCCAGATATTTCATCTACAAGCCTGAAAACACGTTCAGTTGGAGGGCTACGATGCTCTGTGGGATCAAAAGTAGCCGGATCATAATCGGCTGGGAGTCTCCTTTGATCAATCTCTACTTCCTCCTCCTTCATTGCTGCTTGACCAAAGCCCCGAGACACCACGTTCAGGGCTACCAGGGGAGAAACATTGGGGTTTTTGGAAAACCCATGCGGTAAACGAGGTCTTAAAAGCTTTGATATTAAGCTCATTTCAAGCTTTTTATTCAACACAAACTTCTTCTTCAGCTTATAATAAATACCTAATACCAACCACTTACATGCTACAAGAGAAAATCCATTTCCTGAAATTAAAAATTAGAAAAGAAAAGAAAAACCCACTTCAAGAATTAGCCATTTCAAATTCAAAATAAAGACCGAATCTACACATGCAAACAAAAATATCCTGTTTCTCGATTTCAAGTTCATTATGTGATAGACCTAGAAAAGGCCAATCACAGAGCAGAATTGAACATTTAAAAACCAAAAAAAAAAAAAAACCAAAAAAAAAAAAAAACTCGCGCACACAACCACAAAAGCAACTTACCGGCGGTTGGCGACTCGGCGACGGCGACTGGGGTTGGTGGCAATCGACAACGAGTCAACGGTAGCAGCTGGATCGGCGGCGATAGTAGTGGGGCGGCAGATAGCAGTGAGTTTGAACGGAGTGGGGAGAGGCTTAGCTTAGGATTCAAATTTTCACTTTTGGGGATAGGATTAGGGTTTGAAACAAAGAAGAAGTTTTTTGATTCTTAATGTTCATATGTGCTAAGGTCCATAGTAAGATTATCTAGCAACCAATATAATTTTGACACCTGTATAAAAATTAAATTGAAAAATTTATTTATCGACTTGGGTCCAAGAAGTCGAGTTTCACTATGGACCCAAATGAAAACTCGAGATAGAGTTGGCAATTGTACCCGGGCGGGTCTGGGTACCCGGATCCCCGGCCTGGAATTGTCCGGGGAATTACCCGAAATTTTGGGGATTGAACCCGGGGCCGGGGAGTAATTTCTCGGGGATTGTCCGGGGCTGGGCAAGGGGTGGGGATCATGTTCCCCGGCCCGATCCGACCCGGAATAATAATTATTTTGTATAAATTAATAAAATTTAAAAGCCCAATACAACTTAAGTTTCCAACAATAATAAGCATATCAAGTCCAAATCATAAAAATAAAGCCCAGCCCGAATATAAACCCCAATTAAAATATTTATGCAAAAAAAAAATCATATTTAAATTAATGATTTCTTAATTATTATATGTATTTTCATCATTGATATTTTAATTAATAATTGACTAACTTAGTAAAAAAATTTATAGAAGTATTTATACTTTATAAATATAATGAAGCTAGATTTAATAATTTAATAAAAAATTGATATATGCAAAAGCAATATCTAATTCAATAGAAAAAATTATAAATATAATATTAAGAAAAATAATAAAAATATGTGTTGATAATAAGCATATCAAGTCCAAATCATAAAAATACAAGCCCAACCCGAATACAAAACCCAATTAAAATATTTATGCAAAAAAATTCATATTTAAATTAATGATTTCTTAATTATTATATATATTTTCATCATTGATATTTTAATTAATGATTGAGTAACTTAGTAAAAAAAATTATAGAAGTATTTATACTTTATAAATATAATGAAGCTAGATTTAATAATTTAATAAAAAATTAATATATGCAAAAGCAAATGTCTAATTCAATAGAAAAAATTATAAATATAATATTAAAAAAAATAATAAAAACATGTGTTAGTGGGACAGCTTGAATCTTAGTTCAAGAAAGATTTTATTCTCAACTTACCATCACGCTATACTCATTTGTCAAGTATTAAACTGAATAAGAAAAAATTTATAAAAACAATATTAACTGGAAAAATATAGCTGCTGGGATGGCTTGAACCTGGGCATTGAAAGAAGACAAAGACACCCAACCACCACTGGGCCACGGCCACATTGTTAACAAAAAATATGAAACAAAAATATAAGTACTAACTAATCTTTCACAGAAAAATTAAAAAAAATACAACCCGGGGAAACAACCCGGGGAATTGAATTCCCCGGCCCCGGAATATAATTCCCCGGCCCCGCCCCGGCCTCGAAATTTCCGGGGAAATTTCCGGGGACGGGAAATTGAATTCCTTGTCGGGGCCGGGGATGGGGAACAGGGTCCCTGGCTCGGCCCCGGGTTTTTGACAACCCTAACTCGAGATCAACTGAGTCCAATGTCGGGTTTGCACGAAGCCAACCTGACCCAATGTTGTTAGGGTCGGGTAATAATGCCCACCCCTAGCAGGCTAGCAGCAGCAGCCACCACTCTATTCTCTCAAGTTAATTTTGTTCCAGTCCTTGTCTAGGGGGGTGGCTACTCCACCGTGATTTGTCATCTTTCGAATTGCCCTTCCCTAAAATTTACATAGCTTTAGTTTTTGTTTTCACAATATTATATGTATGCGACTAAACATGAATTAGAAATTGTGTATGAAGAAATCAAAATAATTATCGATAGGCAATTCACTACATTGATAAGTTGTTAATTTTCTTATAATTAAAATATTCTCTCGTTAATGGTCGGATTGCTTTTAATGTGAATTAATTAGACTAGTCATGAAATGTTTAGCACTTCTATGTACTAGATTTTTGGACAATGTCATGGAATCCGATTCCGACTATAATATTCCCTCCTGGACTTTTAACAAATGAATATTGTATATAACATTTGAAAATGGGGTTGGCAAAGTACTTGCTTTATTCTAGATTAATAGGTCACCCTACTGCTATGCTTTAATAGTGGTTAATAGCTCTAAAAGCTAATTTGTAACTTCTAACATGCTTTCTCTTCATTTTGAAAGAGGCAAATATAAATACAACTTCTATTTTCAAATAATGGAACAAAACTACTTTAGATTTCCTCTTGGCACCTGTAAAAGTTCATTTGCCCATTAACCAATGTTTAAAAACTTGCCCATCTTTATATTACTGTTCACTATGAAACATACATATATTACAAATTGAGAGATTGCGAACCTTGGAGTTGATGGAGATGAAAACCTAAAACCCTAGAGAAACCAGAGGGGCACATGGTTCAATAAATTAACCACTAACTCAATTACATTTATTTTTCAAAATGCCCTTCAATTGTCTCCATCTACTATTGCATCAACTTCATTCACTTTATTACTTGACATCCTCAATAGCTGTCATCACATCTAGGAAAATAAAACTCACTCGTTTAAGTTTCCTAACCCCAAAAACCGCTGAAAGCTGCTGCCCTGGTGTCCTGCGTGTGGTCTTCACAAGTGACTGCTACTTCGGTGGCAGTGGACAGAAATAAAACACAATGGGCGTTTTTAGGCCTATGCTCATAAGCTCGGGGACAAGAGGCTACTTTGGCCCAACCCAACTCTAACTTTGAATTGTAAATACCGATTACCTCCCTTGAATTTCACAGAATTTCATAAATACCACTTACGTCCTTTGCTTAGGGATGTTTTTTTTTTTTTGGTACCTCAAAATTAGGCTGTTGGGCTTTGACCAACTTGATACCATTTTGCCCTTATAAAACATCCACTATACCTTTCAAATGCTCTTGTCCACATTTTTTTTTAATTTCATATTTCAAAATATTTATATTTTGTATGATATGGATAAATTACGACCATTTATTCTCTTATGGACAGAATCAGAACTAATTCATGAAGGAAACCTTATGAAACAAAATTGATTTTATAAATCAGTTTTATATATTAATGCGTGAGCCGAGTGAAGAACTAAAGTTGTTATTATTTTCACAAAACTTTTTCCGCTATGTCAAATTTCTTGCAGTAACGATAAGTTGCTAGTCAATAAGACACTTAATAAACCAATAGCGGAGGTTAACATACAATCTTCATGCATACTAACACCAAATTTTTACAAGGGATACGCAATTTGCAAAAGCATTGACTCCTAACTTTTCCTTTCTTTACTTCAGAAAAGATTACGAGAACCCGAATTCCGGTCATGTTCTGAAAACATTATAATAGTGAACCCTCACTCTGTTTGCCACACACTTGTCTATTTTCTATTTATGTGTCCAGGCTATGTTAAGAGTTACACACCTCTATATGTATTGCCCAGCTATTTTGTATGTCACACACTTGTGTGTGTTGCCCAAGATGTGTTATGTATCTCAGACTCTTATGGGTTTTCTATGTGCATCTCATGCACCTTTATTTGTGCCTTTAGTGCATGTTTCACACACTCCTGTATGTGTCCACCTGACATTACATTGCTCTCATTGCACATTCTCTCTACACACTGTATTCACTCAGTTCTACCATTTATGTTAGCCATAAATAATCACACTTGCATTGCTTAATTTCTTAATTGTTTAACCCTTCAGCTTGTATCACATTGTACTTGTATCGACATAATTCTATTCATGCCTTTGCTATTTAATACATTTCTTGAAAACCTATTTATATCCAAAACTTGGTCTACACTCATGCTATGTAAGGTATCAAACTAATGACTCTGCAACAGTTGGTTTATACAGTTGACACCCCTAACTACTAGGTGTGTAGCGTGCTCCTACTCTGTTGTATGCATCACTTATTATCCCATAAGTAAGGATCAAGGCTAATAGACCAAGTCAAGCCATTATCCACTTTGTAATATGCTTACTCATAAATTATAAGAATGTGATTGCAACCTCTCAACCATAAATTTATCAGGGAAGTGAAGCCTTATATGTGCTTCCCACTTTTTAGCTTGTAGGAGATCATGTTGCATAGTCTTGCACCATTTCCTTGATAACAAGTAACAGCCTACTCCCTTGATTACAGGAGATCATGTTACACCATTTTACACCATTTATTCTATCACAAGCAACTACCTACTGAGCCTAAAATATAGGGACCCTATGTTGGTTCCCAAAGAAAACTTAATGCCTTATGTTGCTTCCCGGAGGAAAATTTAAATGTAGTGAATTAGCCTTTAGGATGGATTTGACCAAAATATCGAGTGATATCCAATTAGAATCAATCTAAAAGATAACTAAAAGTTTTTTGAACCATTAAGTCTTTTTGGGAATATTTGTTGATGCTTCGAACTAGACAAGTGGGCATCTAATGCTTCAACCGAACTTGCAAAACACTTTTGCTTTTTTCTAGAGACTAGAGGAAGATGAAATGACAATTATAGAGTATGTTTAATTGCTTTGTGTGTCTCTTTTGATCTTTGTCATGTATGTATGTTTAAAAAATTGCAAAGCATTCCTTTTTAAACAAAAACCCTATGCTTCACAAGCTTTAGAAAACCAAGGCTTGTGGCGGGGCGGGGCGGGGGTGGGGAGGCCATCCCCATTCCCCACCCCACTGTTAAAATCATTCCCCATTCCTCATCCATTTCCCATGTTTTTTTGGGAGGGGCGGGGATGGGGAATCTCTATGAGGGGAGCTCTCTCCAACCCTACCTCATTTTCCTGTACAAAGATATTAATTTTACTTAGAATTAAAACTTTATATAAACATTAGTTAACATATAATAATAAATAATCTCTAACAAGAAAAAAATTATCAATAACTTTATTACATCAACATCAAAATTGTAATCTAGTTTTTGTAACCAAGTCTAGTACTTAAAAGGAATGAATAAACAAAGTAAAATAAGTCAAAACCAATAAAAGAAATACAAAAATGATATCTTAAAATTATGTTCTACATCAATGGAGCATCATCTCTTTGCTTTTTTTCTCAAGATCCTCAATAGCTTCATTCCTATAACATTAAAAAAAATTCATTACTTTCAATTTATAATCATTATATTTTATGAATTAATAATATAGTTGAGTTTACCTCATCTGTATCTTCCAAATATGTTCCTTGTACAGTTTTTGTTGAAGAACATTCCCTAATTACATTAACAAATACATCACATATTAATAAAGTTATGATTAAAAAATAATATATAAAAACGAAATTTAACAAATAATTAACTATCATGTCTCATACTATTAATTTCTGTCCATAACCAATCTTGAGCACACATCAAAGCTTCTAATGTCTTTGGATGTAATATATCACGATGTGGACTCACAAATCTCCCACTAGTACTAAAAGCAGATTCAGATGCAACTGTAGAAACAGGTATAGCTAAAATATCTCTAGCAATATCATGTAAAGTTAGGGTTGGCAATAGGGCGGGGCGGGTCCAAGGCGGCAGGTACCCAGCCCGCCCTGCTCAACTATTTTTTGCCCTGCCTCACCCCATTGCCCCTATGCGGGGCGGGGCGGGGCGGGGCAAAAAGAATTTGAGCGGATCCAGACCCGTCCCGCCCCGCCCCTAATCATTTACATTTTTATAATTACACCCCCGTAATATTTATCTCGTCCCCCTATAATATTTACGTATTTGCAAATAACTTCATTTTCAATTTTTCATCATATTATTTATAATTATGATCATTTTTTAACAATAATAAAAACAATATATCTTCAAACTAAAATCAAAATAGTTGTGTATTATCATTTGATT
Source organism: Boswellia sacra (assembly GCA_013180625.2). NCBI lineage: Eukaryota > Viridiplantae > Streptophyta > Magnoliopsida > Sapindales > Burseraceae > Boswellia > Boswellia sacra. The sequence goes on from SNVD02012060.1 coordinate 51,676, forward strand.
TTATTAGTAATAATGTTACATACTCTATTAGAAATAATGTTAAAAGTGTATTATTACTTGTAAACTAATTAATTGACATATTTTCAAATAGTTGATAATACAATTAAATAATTTTTCAATAGCATGTTGATTTAATTTCAATATAATAATAGTAATAATATGATTGGCATATTCATGTACCAATTAGTTAACATTATAAATATTTATGAAATATTATAAATATTTATGAAATATTAATAATTTAATTAATTAATTTAAATTACGATAAATCATATATTTAAGGTTATAAGATTATTTTTATCATTTTTCTATTTACATATTTAGAAAATAATATATTGATTATATTAAAGGTATACATTTTGAAAATAATCTTGTTAATATTGCAATAATTTAATTAGTATTTAGTAATTTATATCAAGATTGTAATATTGTATATATTATACAAATTTAATTACTATAAAATACAAATATTTAATTACCATTAATTACATTTGATTTTATTAGTAATAATGTTACATACTCTATTAGAAATAATGTTAAAAGTGTATTATTGATTGTAAACTAGTTAATTGACGTTGTCGAGATGTGTCAGATATTAGACACTCGACATGTCGGCTGAAAGTGAAAACAATTTGTCAAGTATCGGATTCGAGTGTCGGATACATCATCGAAGAGTTTACAATGTCGGATTCTTCATCCTACACTCGAGATGTGTCGGATAGTCGACACTCGACATGTCAGATGAAAGTGAAAACAATTTGTCGAGTGTCGGATTCGAATATTAGATACATCATCCGAAGAGTTTACAGTGTCGGATTCGACAAAATTATTTTCTCTTTCATCTGACATGTCGAGTGTCGGCTATCCGACGCTCGACAAAATTGTTTTCTCTTTCATCCGACATGTCGAGTGTACATTTTGAAAATAATAAATTGATTATATTAAAAGTATACATTTTGAAAATAATATTGTTAATATTACAATAATTTAATTAGTACTTATTAATCTATATCAAAATTGTATATATTATACAAATTTAGTTACTATAAAATACAAATATTTAATTACCATTAATTACCATTTGATTGTATTAGTAATAATGTTACATACTCTATTAGAAATAATGTTAAAAGTGTATTATTGTTTGTTAATTAGTTAACTGACAATTTTTCAAATAGTTGATAATACAATTAAATAATTTTTCAATAGCATGTTGATTTAATTTCAATCTAATAATATGATTGGCATATACCAATTAATTAATATTATATATATTTATGAAACATTAATAAATTAATTAATTAATTTAAATTACGATAAATCATATATTTAATATTATAAGATTATTTTTATCATATTTCTAGTTACATATTTAGAAAATAATATATTGATTATATTAAAGGTATACATTTTGAAAATAATATTGTTAATATTGTAATAATTTAATTAGTACTTAATAATCTATATCAAAATTGTATATATTATTCAAATTTAGTTACTATAAAATACAAATATTTAATTACCATTAATTACCATTGGATTTTATTAGTAATAATGTTACATACTCTATTAGAAATAATATTAAAAGTGTATTATTGCTTGTAAATTAGTTAACTGACAATTTTTTAAATAGTTGATAATACAATTAAATAATTTTTCAATAGCATGTTGATTTAATTTTAATCTAATAATAATAATAACATGATTGGCATATATCAATTAATTAACATTATATATATTTATGAAACATTAACAAATTAATTAATTAATTTAAATTACGATAAATCATATATTTAATGTTATGAGATTATTTTTATCATATTTCTAGTTACATATTTAAAAAATAATATATTGATTATATTAAAGGTATACATTTTGAAAATAATATTGTTAATATTATAATAATGATATCAAGATTGTATATATTATACAAATTTAATTACTATAAAATACAAATATTTTATTTGGTCATTATAACATGACTAAATTGATGTTAATATACTAAAAGATATTAATTATTAATTAAAATGTAACTTTTATTAAAGTATTTGCATTATTTGTGAAATTATTAAGAATTCATATATATGAAAAATTTAACAAATATAACCTAAAAATTACTCGACAGTCCCAATAGTTTAAAAGTTTACAAAAACACCCCTATATCTTGCGGGGAGGGGCGGGGCGGGGCGGGTCAACTGGTCCAAGAGCTTTGCCCCGAACCCGGACCTGCCCCGACCGGGGCAAAATTAGTTTGCCCCAGACCCGCCCCAAAACTATTTTGGGGCGGGTCTTGCCCCGCCCTCATTTTGTGGGGCACACCGGGGCCCCGGACCCGGTCGGGCAAATTGCCAAGCCTATGTAAAGTAGACCTTCAGTCTGATTTGCCTTCCACCAAGCCAATATATCAAAGTTTTGAGATCTAGGCAAGACAAGCTCTTCCAAATAAAAATCTAACTCTAACTTGATATGCTCATTACTAGTGTTATTAGAAAAAAATAAGCCAAATGATGCCAAAGAATCTTCCATTCCTATATCCATCTGAACAACCTCCGATTGGGAAGAAGGAACATTTGAAGATTGATCAACTTCTCCATTGGATTTAGCCTTCAATTGATATTCTTTCACCAAATCATAACAAGTTTTACAAACTCTTTCAATTTCAGCTGAAAAGTCACTTGGATAAATTTTTGGAAAATAAAATTCCAACAATTTCATCTTGAATCTTGGATCCAAAACAGTTGCTACAGTCATTATCCCATGAATTACATTCCAATATTTGTCAAATTTCACAATCATATTTGATGCCGTAATCCTTATTTGATCATACATGGAAGCAAGACAATAAAAAATTGATAATTTAATTTGACAAATTTTTGGAAAGTAAAGGTTTACTGGAGGATGGTACCAGAAAATAATTCAGTCACTTAAAAAAATATTTTTAATCTATCACAAATCTCCTTTGCCAACAAGTAATCTTCCTCAAGAGGCAAACATTTATATTATGATTTTCGTTATTTAAGATGAGGGAAAACACTTTTATATATCAAAGTAGTATCAAGCATCAAATATGTAGAATTTCACCTAGTTTTACAATCAAGAGAGAGCCTCTTACTACTTTGAATATTCAAATGTCGTGCAACCTCAACAAATTTTTCCTCTCTTTTAGGTGTACCTGTCCAATACACAACATTATCACGAATTCTCTCAACACTAGCACTAATCACACTTAATTCTTACTTCACTATCAAATTCAATATATGTGCAGAACAACGCATGTGAAAAAAATCACCAGCCAACAAAAGTGAAGTAGTGGACAACTTATCAAGGAAAATATCAATCATAGCATCATTAGTGGTATAATTGTCTACAGTTAAAGTAGAAAGCTTACGATCAATGTTTCAATCTAATATAGACTCCATCAACACATCAAGAATCTCAAAAGTATAGACAAAAATAAACAATAACATACAATTATAACAAAATATCATCAAATATAAATTAAGTAGAATTATAAAAACACAATCATAAATTTAAAACTAAAAAATAAAAGAAAAGTTTCATGTATAAATAATTACCTGATTATTCGGCTTTGCAATATCCACGATTCGTCTATGAAATGTGTAGTAATGGCCATGAATTCCCTTTTTTGATTATTAGAAGTCCACATCTCAGTAGTCGTAGCAATTTTGCTTTGATTAGTTTCCAACAAATTCATTGTCTTAGACTTCTCATAATCGTAAATTTTTAAGATATCGTTCTTGATAATGTTTGGGAAACTATCTTAAATAATTGTTGAACATAACTAAGGAACCTCCTAAATCCAATATGTTTAATCATATTTCGAGGGTACTTATGCAAGACTATCATATTTGCAAGTTCATTTCTTGTTGTTTCTTGATAAAAGGTATACGTATCAACCTTGACTTTTTCATCAGATGCTTTAGTAGTTCTCAAAATTGTAGACTTTATATCTCTTTGCTTATGCGAGGGACATATTTTAAAATGATCATGTAAATGTTTTGTCCTATTTCTCAGAAGCTCTCCAAGCTTCTTTCCACAATAATTACAAACTGAACTTGAACTCCTCATTTATTTTTTGTCTTTTAAAGTGATTCCACATAATTGACTTCAACTTTCGATTTGGATTCTCGTCACATTCAGCTTTAGCTATCTCATATTGCATTTCATCAACACAGTCACCATATTCTACATTGATTAGTGGTGCAGACATTTTTTCTACCTAATAAAATTAATATATGATCATAAATATAAAATACATAAAACTATATATATATATATATAATTTTTTACTATAATATTCTACATTTATTATTTAAATTTATAATAGTTGGTCTTGATCAATATTATATGAATTAATAAAACTTGCATATACCTAACAAACACCTAGTTAATAGGCTAATATTATGCAAACTTTATTAATATAATGTTATAATAAGCTAAATTAGATGCATGCACAGTTAATAACAAAAGCTTTATTAACAGCCACATATATATCCATGCTCAATTAAGCATAATAAATTATAAAAAAATATTTTGGAGAGGATTAATTCATTGTTCATAGACATATATATAAATTGGATTATAAGCCATTGGTATGTGACAAGCATGCAGAGTCCACTCAAAAGAATTGCTATGATTAGAAACTTAATAAAAAAATTATAAGTTTAAGTGCTAAGTGGTGGCGGATTCTGGATTCCTAACAAATTTTAAAAAATATATATATATATATATATATTGAAGTGCACACAAATATCATGTGAATATAAACAAACCAACAAACACATAATATAATATTAACAAAAAGTTTATTTGAATGCAATGAATTTACCAAAGTGAGTGAATTTGTTCATGCTTCCCAAGATTCAATCCTTGTCGGCTTGTTCCCTCTCTTGAAGTTGTGTTTATAATTCGGCTGCAATAAAATGATTTTGCTTTGATGAATTTCCTAAAAGCAAATAAATATTGCGGCAGCCAACAACTCATGAGTCATGACTTCGTTAATTTTGTTATGTATGAGTGAATTAGGGCTTTAGTAAAATAATATAATATTGTATATTTAGATAATTAAATTATTTTATATTATGTCATTAAATAACTATTCTATTTAAATTAAAATAGTTTTCATATTCTATTTTTTTAAATATAATAATATATTATATAAAAATAAAAATAATATTAGTTTTATATTTCAAAATATTTTTTTAGGGTGCTAGGTGATACAGAGTGAGGAATAGTAAACCCATCCCCACCCTATTATAATGCGGGGATTGATTTTTTTTTTCCCCATCCCACCCCAATAGAGGCGAGTCCCCGCAAATCCCCACCCCTACGGTACATTTTGCCATCCCGAGACCTAATAGATTAAAGAGTAGTTCTATTCGACTCTTATTTTCTAACTCTTCGTCCTCCAATTATATTTTTAGATTTTATACTATTTAACCCTTAAACAAAATTACTAAATAGGACAAATAAATTTTAACTAGTTTTCATATTCAGAAATTTTTCGCAACTTGATGATGATGATTATTCATCATCTATCTTAATGAATTATCTTCTATTTTCCATCTTCAATCTTCTATAAAATTTCATGGTCAAAGAAGTTATTTTGAGATATGTTGGTTTGAAAACTAAGCTATCTTATTGGCAGTTTGGAAAAGTATTGATTTTTGGGCCTTTCAAGCCAAACATTGATCGGTTTGAGAGAGTTACATAAAGTTTTGATAGAAATACATTATTGAAAAGACTTATTGATCACAGAATTTATGGTGAAACTGGATTTGAATCTCAACAAGATTATAAACCACACAATAAAGCATCCCTTATGTAGAAATATCATGGAGCTTTAGAAAACACTTGTGTAACAATATATCGCCCTACTTGTGTTGATCGCCAATTGATCCAGGATGAATCTTAACTACACAACCATTTTATGTTGATTTTGGCTTATCTACCATGATGGAACCAACATAATTTCAGATGACCTTTGGAAAAGCCTTTCCCTTAAGAATTGGGCAGAATAGGGATAAGGAAGGGCCACCAATTGCTGAGCCGTCCAACTTGGCTCCTCACTTCTTGACTGGAACTGCCCTATAGTATTATGAACGATGTGCAACAATCCTTGTGACTAAGAGATGTAGAGCAACTCTTTTGCAATGAGATAGGTACAAATGAATGGATGAGCAAAGTACACATGCAAAAGTGAAGCAGTGCCAATCGCCGATGGTTTTGAGAATTGAGAGATTGGTTGTCATCGTGTTTGTTTTATATTCTAATACACGTAATTAAGTGTCATAGAAAAACTCAATTATGCAATAAAAGAGTAACTTGGGAATCAAATAGGGTCAAATGTGAAAAATATAGAGATTTAACATTTTTAATACGGTGCATTTAAAAGTGGGTTATGAAGAGTTAAAAAATGGGGGCTAAATAGAACAATTATAGATTAAAACAGACGTCCTCTACTTTTAATTTAATTACTTGGGCTTATTAAAGCAAGTCCAATTAACTTAAACTAGTCTTCTAAATCTAGTCCAAGATTAATTTAATCAAGAGTGATGTTATTTGAGCCCCTCAAAATCTCTTCTAAGCCTCATTTTAATTAAAAATTATTTAAAAATTATAATTTATAAATACTTTTTATATAATAGCAAAATTACCTCTCTGTCATATTTTAAAATTAAATTACATTTACAACTCACAATTTATTGTTATAAACTTATAAACTCATAGTTTATTAAAATTTTCTTATCCTTGTCTTCTTTAAAATCATTTCAAATAATTTTTTTTTCCTTCAGAACTTAGAAGCTATTTACCTAACTATCTATTTAAGGTTTTACTCTTTTATGAGGTAAGCATGTACCAAAACATATCTTTTTTTCTAAGGTTTTCATGAAGTATACTCAAAACACATTCTTATAAATAATAAAACTATTTAAATACATACAACACTTACTTGTTCAGTTTGTAGCAACTAAACAAAAGCTATTAAAAATATAGTGTATTAAAATCAAAATAAAAATTTATTTCTCATTATTATAATTTTACTACTTGAATTTATCATCCATCATTTCATAATCATTCTATAAACATAAAATATTAATTTAGGGGAAAAATTTTAAATAAATTACTTGTTAGAATATTACACTAGGTATACTTAAAATTGTCAATGTCTTTTTTAATCATTTACATTTTAAAGATACTTTTAACTTTATTTTTAATTAAAATGGGGCTCAAAAAGAGATTTTGAGGAGCTTAAATAACAACACTCTTTAATCAAACAACTACCTAGAGGACTTATCATGGACATATTTAATTACAAGCTCCAATAGGCTAGGTTCATTACCTCTATATCTCATAAATATAGTAGGGTTAGTCTACTAGCTCTAGCTTATTCCAATTGATGCGTTCGAAACTAGCAAGTATACTAGTCGCACAAGTAATAAAGTGATAAGTAGATATCGTTCCCACGAGGATTGATTCTAATTGAATTTGTTATTTCCAGCAATAATAAACTAAACAGGGGGGATTTTTGTTGAATGATTTACTAAATGAAATAAGAATGCAAGTAAAGAATAATAAAACAGAAAGTAAATTTGAATGAAAAATCAATGGGAGACACTTGGTTAAGGGTTCTTTCTCTGCCATAAGATATGAATTTATGAATTAACATAGAATTGTAATCCAATTACAGCATTGAAGTTATCAACCGTAGATAACAATAAGCTTTGTTATCCCAATCTTTCCTTACTTTGTTGTTAAATAAAACAAGCTCTTTATTTAATCTCTATCCATTAAACAACCTAGAACAAGCTCTCTGAGTTTAATTCAATGGAAGCATTACGATGAGAAAGATAGGTTGATCTAAGCAATAATCACACAAGTTCGGATTATTTAACCCAGGTTGTATTTTCCAATTGCAATCTCTGATCACAATTTTGCTACTAATGATTGGAAATTCATGACAATTACGGATCAAGATTTCTAATCTAGCAATAGACAACAACAGATTATATTCAGTGGGCCATTCCAAATACACTCAGTAAGCAATCATAAGCATTAGATATGGGAAAATACAAGCAACTTCAATTAGAGAATTGGATAACAATTTCTTACACAATAAACTCACAAAATCCATATCAAGGGCTTTGAAATCACCCTCAACCAATTCAGATTTAGTTACACATATTCAATCAGAATAACAAATACAATACAGAGAAATTCCAGAATTGAAAAGGAAAGAAAGAACTTAGCAAAGTCTTTGAAAATCTTCTTTGTAGATGAATCTTCTTGGAATTGTAGTTCCTCCTCTTTCCAAATCTTCTTTCTCCTTCAAGAACTCCAAGGGATGAGAGAAATCCAGAAATGCAGCCTCCTACCACGTTTTCCCCTCTTCAAGTTATGAAAATAAAACCCTAAAATGTGTTTAAATACTCTGCTACAGTGACTTGCTACAGTGCCCCCGTATTATACATGCTACAGTGACTTGTGGAATTATATTTCTATACATCTCACACTGTTTTGATTTAAACTTTTGGTACACTGAATGGATTTATAAACCGTAAATTTCTCCAGAAAATAGACTTCGAGAGCTTTCCAACGGTATATAAAATGTCGTCGGGTTCATTGTATATCAATACAATTAAATCCGAGAAGATCACTGACTAGCAGAGGTGAAAATGAAGGGTTTTACTCCATTTTTGTGCAAGTTGCTCCAAAAACTCCTACAAACATCAAAACCACACAAAAACATAAAAATACCAAGGAATATAGCAAAGAAACATGGACTAATAGATATAAAAGTAATACATAAATAGACACCTATCAAATTCCCCCACACTTAGACTTTGCTAGTCCTCAAGCAACTAAAATGATACGAAACAAAACTAAACCGAAACAGAATCAAAGAAAAATTAAAACACACAAATGCTTCAACTTGCAAATAGGCCTCAAAGATTGTACTTAATTATCACCCAAGGAAAACTTCAAAATAATGCACTTGATCAAGAATTTTATCTCAAAGATTAGTTTCGCTTCACGTCAATTCCTCAAGTGTGTGTGTGTAGAGCCATTCTCACCTAATCACTTGTAACCCGGATGAGTTTATGCATAAAAATGAATCATATTTAGTATTGAAGATGTGTGTATAAATGAACTCCATAGGCTTGCTTTTCAAGTCACTCTCCACTAATGTAGACATGCACACCACCAAGGATTAAGTAGGACTTTATTAAGCTTGTAACGTTTGGCTTGGGTGAAGGTATGATAAAGGATAATAATTAGGCACAAATCACCCACAAACACATAAAATCATACAATATTATGTGGAGCTCAAGCCCATGACATAAAAAATTCATTCTTATTCATCAAATGACTCTCCCAAACTTATTCAGAACACTTGAACTCTCTTTTTTTTTTCTTTTTTTTTGTAGAAAGCAAAAGAAACTACACCCCCACACTTTGTTGTTTCATTCTTTTTAAGAACGCACAAGGGTATAGAATTCTTTTTTTTCTTTTTTTTTTAACTGCAATTCCACTCCCCCACACTTAAACAATACATTGTCCTCAATGTTTAAGTACGTGGAAGATAAGTACAGATTTTTTTTTTCTCTTTCTTTTTTTTTTAACAAACATAATAAAACTCACTTGAATTGCTCATGGCATAATCCAACCTCCTCTAACTTCCCAAAACCAGAACATAGCTCAAAATGTAATTGCGAATGATTTACATGCTCATAGGTAAGGGGTAAACTGTTTGGAACAATTCAATTAAGGTTAAGAAATCTTTTAGTGAGTTAACAAAGAAAAAGGTTTACAGAGGCTCAAAGGGGTAACTAGGGATCAATTTAAATCAAGGTTGGCTCTTAAGGCTCAAACGGTCCAAAGATGGCCTAAATCATTTCCCTAATGTTGCACAGTCTAGGATTCGCCTCGAGTGACCATCAAACAAGTTCTAGAATTCATTGAAATCTGAAGAAACACTTAAATTACATAAACTTTCTCTAAGTAAACAAATAACTCAGTGATAATGGCTCGGTGCTCAATTTTGTGCAAGGAATCAAAGGTAAAGCAAAAACTAATTAACATTTCAAGCACAAATATCCATGCATCATTTATCATTTTCCAAGAGTTATTCTTAATTCAATCATTATCT
>SNVD02012063.1:0-61883 GCA_013180625.2 Boswellia sacra
AAAGAGATGATGGGTAGTTGGCTTTCGAAGTAAGAGATCATTTATTGTCATCCAACTAATTCCCCCTGTTAGTTACCCAGGTTGCGAGTCTGACGATCTTCAAAACTTGTCTTTGTGCTCATTCTATCATACCCCTAAGTGCCGAAAGGCCTTGGAGAATAGTGTCATGATCGTAATCACTTAAAGTCGGTCAAATACAGGAAACTCTAAGGCCAAGTATTAACCATGTACGACACCATATCATACATTACATTAATCATTCATCACATGGATTACATGTAATAATAATAATAATTAATACCACACCATCAAGAAACATTTTGCATAGAAAGCAATTAAATTTTGTTACCTTAATTGCTCAATAGTGGAGGAACCTAAGCTTTGGTACTAATTGTAGGAACCTAAGGCCAAATCCGAACACTTTAAGATTATAGAATAGCCTTTGGGACTAGGATCTTACAACTATAGGCTTCAAAATTTTGGTTGCTTTCTTCCACTTCAATTCTAAGGTATGTTTGAAAAACCACTTGAACGAGACATCTGAGTGTCTCTTTGCATTGGACTAGACCTGAGAAGACAAGAAGAATGTCAGAGAGGACAAGTGAAGTTGAATAATCATTGTTGGGGTGCCTTGTGGATGCTTGCATTTTTGCTCAGGGTGCCCTATAGTGTTCTTGTGTTTTTCTTAAGGAAGGGGCTTCTTAGTCTACATGCAAAATCAATAGAACCATTCAATTGATTATAAAATAAAACCCTAGCTCCTTATATATGTGCCTTTACCCTTCTCCAATTAGGTGTCCTAGTCTAAATAAGGTTATATCACATATAAACCCAATTGGGCTTTTAAGGCTATTTGCGTCGGCAAGCCTTTAATTAATTAACTCTTTAGTTAACCAATTTATTTAATTAATCATATTAGTTAAATAATTGGCCCAATAACTAGTCTATTAATTTAATTTAATACCTAAGTTTTATTCACTTAGAAGCCCAATTAAATTAAAAATTTAATTTCTTAAGTCCGGGCCATGTTTAGATAATTTATACAAGCTACCTAGATGACCTATGATGGACATATTTAATTACAAGCTCAAATAGGTTTGACCCAATACCTTATTATCTGATAATTGTAGTGGGCCTTACCTTTTAACCTCGGCCTTATTCTACTATAGGCCGAAAGTTGCACTCTTGAAATAAATACTCTTTATAGAAAGCTTAATAATTTAATCTGATCAAATTATCTCTTTAAGCCCTCCATTGAGCAACAGTTTTATGTAACTACCCCTCATGGAATACCAATAATTAGAGTGAGATATAATTTATCGTTTTAGCCCTCCAATTACACCCTGAGCACCTGATACCATTTTTACACCATTTAAGTGATTTAAGATTGATTCAAAAAATCTTAACTTAAAAAACATCTTTCATTAAAACTTGGCCAAGATTATATCACTTGAAACCTAGTAAAACCGTCAAGGTGGTGCTCCACAATCATTTGGAGTCATGAATTCCATATCTATGGTATAGTGTCTACTAGCATACATATCTTACAATCCCAACTAGCCAAGGTATTGACTTTTTATCTAGACCTCACTTTTTATTCTAGTCAAAGACTATACCCTATATACCAGAGGTAAAGCACAAACTCAAGATTTACGTAGGAATGCTTTTAATGTTCAGGTATAGAAATTCACATTCGGTCACAATATTTCCATCAAATGGATAATTTCTACTAGTCCGTGTTCAAAGCATTCATAATGCATAAGTTTCTCTATCTTGAAGTCTCTACTTGAAATGGTTAAAGACTCATCATTTCCCCATTGAAGATGAACAACATAACAACCTTATCCAAACAAAGTAGCCAACTTTTGTTTTTAGGTCATGAACTAGTTTTGAGTTATGATAAACTTTTGTATCTCATTTGTATCTCATACAAGAAAACTTGATCAATATGCAAGCTCTAGATCCTTTAGTCATTGATACAATCACATTTAGGCAATTTCTAAATAATAACTTTTTGTTCATTTATAAATCAACGTTTACATATTACAGGGAAAAAAAGTCCAACTCTTAGGGCAGTTCCTAACATTAGTCTCTCTTTCTGCCCTTCTGTAGTTGGTATTTTTGTTTGATTTTTTGATGAATTTTGGATTTATAAATGTAAGTAGTAGGCTTTTTGTGTTGATTTCTTATGGATTTACTATGTTAGAATCCTTATATTATGATTATGCCATGATTTCCTATGTCTTGGTCTTAATATAAAGGTGCCATGATTATTAGAAATGTTAGTATGTGTGTTTTTATTACTTAATGAGAGATATGCCATGATTAGTGTATTTAAAATTTTCCATGATCTTTATAAAAATTTTCATCATCTAATTAATGGCTTGTGTTGATATTTTATATAAACGTGAGGGCTGCCATGTTTTAATTCCTCTTTCGTGATATTCTATTTTATTAGTTTTCCATAGTTTTATGATGTTGGTTAAATAGAAGTATGCTTGGATGTTATTTTTTTAGTAAATTAGGAGCTACCTTATTTAAATTGTCCTTATATTAATTTTTTGTTTTGTTGGTATTTGTTGATATGTTGATTTAATTTTTTGTTTTGTGATTTATGAGTAAAAATGTTACACTTTCATTTTTATGTGCTTCTTAAGAATTGTCGATTTGATTTGATTTGATATGATTAGTATGGTTAAGAATATATTGAACTATGGTGATGATGGATGGATAACACGTTTTATGGTTATTTTGTCATAAGAACAAATAAATGGTGAATGGACTCACAATTGGTAGTGGCGGATCATAATTAGGAGTTGTGTATGTGTTCTTTCATTGGAATTGTTGAATGGATGTGTGTTGAATTGTTGGTTTAGTATGGTCACCAAGGTTGATGGACAATGGACGGATTCACATTACTTGGTGAAAGACTATTTTCCAAATGAAAGCCTATTTGAGTATTGATGTTATGACACATTTGTTCAGAATATGCCCTAAGAGTATATATTTCTATAATTTGTAGACATTAATAATAAATAAATATTTGGGCCCAAATATGATTATATCAATGACTAAATGCTTTAGAGCTTGTACATTGATAAAGTTCTATATACATGAGACATAATCAAAAGTCAGACGCTTTGTTTGCACAATGTTGTTGTATTGTTTGTCTTCAATAGGGAAATGGTTAGTCTCTAACCATTTGAAGTAGTTGATTTTAGGACAGAGAACCTTGTGCATTATGAATGCATTAAACATGGACCACGTAGAAATTATCCATTTGGGGAAAATACCGTAACTGAATGTGAATGTCTACACCCGAGCACTAAAGACATTTTTGCCTTAATCCTTAGTAGGTAGTGTACCTCTAGTTATACATGACATGGTCTTTGACTGGAATAAAAAAATTAGATCTCAAAGAATAAGGTCAATACTTTGGCTAGTTGGGACTATAAGATCTGTATGCTAGCAAATACTATGCCATAGATATGGAATTCATGACCTTAAAAGAATTGCAGAATACCACCTTGGTTGTTTTATAAGGTTTTATTTGAGAGAATCTTGGCTGAGCATTTAATGAAAGTGGTTCATTAAACTGAGATTTATTTTAATAAATCTCAACTCATTTAAATAGTATAAAACTGGTGTCAACGGTACAAGATGTAATTTGAGGGATAACACGATAAATCATACCTAACTCCAATTATTGGTATTCCATGGAAGATAGTTATGTAAATCTGACGCTTAATGGATAGGGTTTAAAGAAATAATATAATCAGATTAAATTATTAAGCTTTCCCTAAAGAGTTTAATTTAAGAGCGCAGTTTTGGACCTATAATGGAATGGACCAAAGTTAAGGTAAGGCCCACAACAATTATGAGATAACAAGGTGCTAAATCAAATTTATTGGAGCTGGTAATTAAGTATGTCTGTCAAGGTCCCTTAGGTAGCTTATATGAATTGTCTGAACAAGGATTGAACTTCGAAAATTAATTATTTAATTCACTTGGGTTTATTACAAAATAAAGCACAAATATTAAATTAAATATATTTGAATAGTAAATGGGTTCATTATTTAATTAATTTGATTAACAGGGTTATATTTAATGTGATTAATTAAAAGTCTATACGAAATTAGGTTTGACCTAATTAAGTGTTAAACGCCTAATTAAAAACTTAATGAGACTAATCCTAAAAGCCCAGAAAATTGGTTAGACTAAGCCCAATAGGATTAGGTTTAGTAGTCAAAATTGGACAAGGATTAACAAACACTACAAGAATTTTTCATATATTTGTCACTTTGAATTTTTTTTATTTGGCTGTTTTTTAAAGAAGTGAGAAATATAATCTTAATATAAAAGTCAAACTTACATTTTGTTCATATTTGTCACTCACTGTTTTGACTTTATTATATATTTCTCACATTTTTAGATAGTGCCAAGTATGTAGACAAGCATATACAGTAACAAAACTTTTTGTCTTACTCTGTATTATAAAGTATTTGAAAATTTATAGAATATATGGATTATTATGTGATTTACAAGGATAATTGTGACAAGTCTTAATAGATGGGGATTTTCTAAAAATTTCATATACTATATAAGGAAAGAGATGTTTCGATTAACCCTAATCCCGGCAAGCCTAAACTTCGAACCAGTCGGCCGTGCTCCTCCAGGACCTTCGCTTCATTCTGCCATAACCACTCGCCATGATTCCCGTCGACTTCCACGGTGACATCAGGGACCCACAGGAAAATCGCACCGTATTGGGTATCCACTCCCGAAATGAACCGACTCTATTTCCATCAACAGAATGAAACCATTCCAACTTCACTTAAATGACCCATATATCAAGTGGTTATAGTTGCTTGTTCCTACCCAAATCGCAGTGAAGAACAAGAAGGCAGAAGACCCAGTCGTCTTCAGCTGCACGAATCACTTCACCAATGGGTTCGATCTTAGCTCGCAAGTCCCTCGGCGCCCTTCGCGCTCGCCAGCTTGTAAGTTACCCATCTGCCCTTTCAACAACATGCTTTCTCGAAAACCTTTGGTTTTCAAATCATTCCATTTGTTCTTCTAATTACCTTTTGCAGAATCGTTTGAAACTGTTGAATTAGTGAAACGATGACGGTTTACAGAAATTAGTCAAAAATAAAAATCGTGATAGAGCTCAGGTTGCTGTTTCTTAATCGTCCCTGTGATTTGATTAGGGCTTTGTTTGGATTTTGGGTACTCATTGATTGGGTTTTATTGTTACGCGGTGTCGGGACAGGCATTGCGGGGTTCACAATATTATGGAATGCGATTGAGTGCGCACCCTTACTCTTATTATCCCTCCAAGAAAGGTTTGCTTGCTTGTCACTCCAAGTTTTTTCATTTCTTTATTTGTTTCTGGTTGTTATGTAAAATTATGTTTAAAAGATAGTTTCAAGGATTGCATTTGTACGATGGTTAAGAAAGTAAATGAAGTAAGATGGATATCAAATTGTTGAATTTTGTTTGCCAGGTAAGTAGCCACTTGGGATTTTCGGAATCGTCGATCTATTTAAACCATGGTAATGAGAAAGTGCATAATAATGTTCAAATGGGAAAGTGCAGAATAATGTTTCTTTATGAACATCTGGTATAGGAAGTTGTTTTATTGGTGTTAGCTTGTCACTGAGTTAAATTGGCCTTTCTCTGTTGTTAGGTTGTATAAGCTGTGCCGTTGATGAATTTGGAAATTCTATAAACTATTTATTATTGACTCCTAACTGCAGATGATGAAGAAAGATAGCAACTTGCAAGAGAGATCTCAAAAGAATGGAGTTCTGGTAATCCTTTTATCTGGAATAGTCGTGTTCTCAGTTAGGTCTTACATTATTTTCTAAGACATGCAAGGATTGTGTTGAACTATTGCAGTTTTTTATGAGAAGCATAAACACTTTATTTCTTACTGAAATGGTGCATGGTTTGATGCTGACACTCAAATACTTCTTTGAGAAAAAAGTTATTGTAAGTGGCTACCTGCTCCCAATGTCTTTTTAAGGTTCTAGTGAGCTATCATTTCAAACCCATATTATTATAATAATTATTATTATTTTTGGTTATGCAGATCAATTATCCATTTGAGAAGAGACCTCTAAGCCCTCACTTTCGTGGTGAGCATGCCCTGCGACGATATCCAACTGGAGAGGAGCGATGCATTGCTTGTAAACTCTGTGAAGCTGTAAGTTTTAAATCAATTTATTTGGAGAAGCTAAGCTTACTACAAAAGTAGAAGTTAGGATGGACTCATTTTATTGTCAATGACGTAGGAAATAAACTTACATTGTTTCACTTCCCGTATCATGTCAGGCTCCATTTTTACTACATGCATGGCACTTGGTTTGAAATGGAGATGAATTTGTTATCTAGCTTAGGATCTGTTATTTCTGTTCTTGTATGTGGTTAAGTGAATTTTATGCTAGTTTCCTGTCTGTGCTTCATCACATATGCAATACAAGATTTGATTTTTGCATAAGATGTCACCCAAATGCTGATGTGTGCTCGCGTAAAGAAACTTGAGAATTCTGGGAACCAAATGCCAATTATCAACCATCTATCAATGGAATTGTATTTGATCGGCATTGGTATTGAGAAGCTGATTTGGTACCTCAATAAATTTGATTAAAGATAACAACAGAGCGGCACACTGTAGGATCTCTAGTTTGACTCCGATTGGTGATTTCTAACAAGCTATGGTAACAAATTTGGAGCAAGTGTTGTCAATGGTTTTGAACTCATTTTGTGATCCCCATCCCCGTGTGAGATGGGTAGCTATTAATGCAATTGGACAACTATCAACAGATTTAGGTCCAGATTTGCAAAATCAACTCCACTAAAGTGTTCTGCCAGCGTCAGCTGCATTTATGGATGATTTCCAAAATCCTAGAGTACAGGTTAGTTGAAGCTACAACCTGTTATGGTTGTGGATTTGTGATGTTTCAATTGAACTTGGAATATCTTGATTGATGGATGTTTATAGTTTGATTCTGATAGTCATCAAGTCTGCAGTTCTTTTTACAACTACTCCTGAGTTGCTTCTTGCAATATAAAGCTGAAAGCTAATAACTTAATATGATCAGAAAAATGTTATTCTCGTAGTGTAAAGTACGCCAGTTAACAAATGATCATCTAAAACAAAACAATAAGAAACTTCCTTTAATTTAACAGATTATTGCTTACTATTCTTTTGGCCCTAGTGTGGTCTATATCAATAAATTTTAGACTGCATTGTCTATTTCTAGATTGCATCAACTTGCAGAAATGCTGATTGTCTTAATCTTTTTATGCTTCATTTTCTTTGTTCTGATCTATAGTATCATTATTCTTGTTGTTTATTCTCGTTGGTGTGGTGTTCTAATATTCTCAAATCTTGGATGAATTTTAATTAGTTAGCTTTATGGATAACGTGGGTAATTTCTAAGTGCTAGAAAGTGCTTTCTTTAGTAGCAAATGAATATGTTAATTACTACAATAGGGTATTGATGCAATCTATAGAGCTCATTATGAGGTTGTTTGGCTGTACCTATCTTTCATAGCGCGTTCCTCATTATGAGGTTGTTTAAGTCTATCAGTATGTAGAAGAGGTAGCCAATATGGTGTAGAGGAGTTCTTGTGGATCGTTTTTGACTAGTTGGATTCAGACCAGCTAACTTTGACTGAGTGTATGTTGCACTTGAAATTGTTTTTAATTGATATATATATATATATATATATATATATGTTTTACCGAAGCTGCCTATGAAGGGAGTAAAGATAGAATTTAGCAAGCTAACCTATTGAAGAAAATTTTGGGGCATTTTGATATCTACGTGACACTTTGGTGAGGGGGTGAGTTCTCTCACCAAGCAATTTTCTCTTAAATAAAATGTAAAGTTTAGAGACACTGTTACGGTTTTATGAGCGTTCTCCAACACTTGGTCTAGGAAGATGCTGCCTCTGTTTTAATTACACAAAGCATTTTGTTTCTCTTTTTATTTTCAGCTTTTAGTACATGAAAAGAAGTGCCTTTTTTTTGGATGAAATTTGCTTATTATCTTCTATTTGTGATATAGGTTTTTCTTGTAGCTTCAATTGTAACCAAGTCTAAGAAAGGTTAGTTTTTTTTTTTTCTCCTCCTCCTACTCCTCTTAGTAAAGAAATTTATGCCCATTTGTCTGTTAGCGTATGTTTAAAGTGTTCTACGGGCTCAGGGCAAACCAAAAAAAAAAAAAAACTTGTAAAGTCATAGCATAATAGCTTGGCAAATTAGACTTCTGGCTTTGCAAAAAATGATCCATTTAAAATGATTGCCAAACTTAAACTACAAGAGATTGAGTTACTTAAATGAAAACGCAATCGAAACTGGTAGGTAGGCTATTAAAAACTTTACTTGGTAACCTCGGATTAATTCTTACTTTGATTGGCATTGGCTGTCTCTCTATTCCTGTTTTAGTTCTTAGGAGTACCTGCTTATGTATTGATTGTATCTAAACCATCTGCTTTGTTTGCTTTATATTTGCGTATGATAAATGGGGTTTATTATTGTGATTTTTTTTGGTTGCTGTTCTTAACATTTTTTGTTGTTGCAGTACTTGTTTCTAGGCAGTTTATGGATATATCTCGCATACGAATTGAGGGTCTTGTTATAGCTTTTCGTAAGTTGGTAGGCAATGGTAAACAGCATACTTATGTTGAGACTGAAAATGTTCGGTATGTATACCAGCCAATAGAAGCTTTGTACTTGCTGCTTGTGACAAACAAACAGAGCAACATCCTTGAAGACTTGGAGACTCTGAGGCTGCTCTCGAAGCTTGTATCCTTTTTGTGATGGTCTTTGTTTACATTTCATCTTCTTAAATCTATGTTCACGATTTATGGTTTTTACCAATTCCTCAATGGTTAATACGAAAGGTTAGCTTCTTGTGTTTACTGTGATGGATTTGCTTCTGGAACCTGCTTTTCTTGTGTAGATTTATGTCATGTAATCATGTTCTTATCATTTTTTGCTCATTGCATTTTATTGGTTATTGGTGCAAGGCTGAATGTTATCTTCTTTCACATCTTTTCTAGTACTGAGCATGTCTTTACAAGACATTAGTGTTTTTTTTGGAAAACCAAGACATTAGTGTTGTTTACATAGAAAAGAGGTCTGTGGTTTATTCCTTAATGTTTTAGGTGCCTGAATACTTAATACTCTCTAGATGAGGAGGGTATTTGCAAGACAGCTTTTGAGCTGATCTTTGCTTTTGATGAAGTTATCTCTCTTGGGCACAAGGAAAATGTTACTGTTGCATGGTGAGTATAATTTTGTGGAGTTTGATATATAAATTGCAAGTATTAATAATTATTGTCTCTAGTTGGCTGTTGTGTTTCTTTAATTTGATAGCTTTGAGGATTATATAATTAATTAAATTGAATGAAGTGGGGTTCTGTTGCAATGTTAGATTTTGTTTGAGAAGTTTAGTTTATAGTTTGTTTCATATGAAATTGTCGGAAAGATGATGCTAGATGGGTTGTTTTAACTATATAAGGGTATAATGATTAGACTTATTTCACTTGAGTTAAATATTAGTGGTTGAATTATCCAAATTATTATTGTTTTACTTAAATGTAGCTAAAGTGAGTGGATTTTACTGTTTTTCGAATCTAAGCTGATAAAATTTTAAGACAAAAATTATTTAGTTCTACTTTTATCTATTTTTCCTTCTTTTTTGGTTGGAAATAGACTTATGTTACCTGGCATTGAGCGTTTTAATGTGTGGCTAATGGTGGATTAGGTTTATATAATTTTATTTTTCTTTGAAGGATATGTTAGATGATGCTTGTTGCTTAATGATGTCTACTGATTGAGCATTTGTGGGACTCAACAGTGAAGATATGGAATTTGAGCATTTGTAAGCGTAGAGCTATGCTGGCTAGACATTCGGGTATGTGAACTCTATGGTCTTGTTGCTAGATGGCTTGCTGTGGGCGAATGAAGGAAAAGATGAGGTGATATTGTTGTGTGATTCCATGACTGTCATCATTGGTGACAAGTCTAATGACCAGGCACACTGTCTTTCTCACTAACAAATTTTAATTTTTTAAATACAAATGTAGAATCCATTGAAGTGAAATGGTCTTGGGTTTTTTAAATTTGAAATATTTGTTGCTATTCGAATATCGAGAAAGCTCCCACTTGGTGGCGTCACGATGAAGTGAAAGTGAATTGAAGTTTCTGTTTTGTTCAGCTGCTCACAAACAACACTAGAATCTGGTATTGCTTCAGATTTCTCTAAATGGCCAAGCATGGATATAAGCTGTGTATCCTCATTTGCTTTTTTTTTTATTTTTGAATTTATTTTCTTTTCAAATAAAATTTTATTTAATCTTTTGAAGTTTAAGCTTGAAATTTGTTGTTTGCTTAGTGTTTTTGTCTAGATTTAGTGTTGGATTGGCTTGGATGTGGTTCTGGTGTTTAATTTTAGCTACAGTTAATTCAGTTATTGTTTAATTGATTTTGTTGTTTTGTCGGTGAGGTCTGTTTGGCAGCTGAGAAAATGCCAAATAAATGGGGAGCGAAGTGAATGAAAGTTGAAGTTTTGGTTTTTTTTTTTAATGCTTGTCTTGTGTTAATTTACGCAAAGTTGAGCTTGATTTGGAAGGGAAATTTGAAATCTTAAGGTTGTACTTTTAAAGATTTAGTTTGTTAAACATTTTCATTTGTATTTTCTTGACTGAAAATGAATGTAGAGGAATTTGTGGCACATTCAGCGAATGTGAATTGTCTAAGTATTGGGAAGAAAGCATGTTGGCTTCTTATGACGAGCGGAGATGACAATAATGTCAATATTTGGGCAATCGGGAAATCCACTTCTTTGATGGTTAGTTTCATCTTCTTATTAACTACTTGTTATTGATTTTTTGCCTTTAAAAAGTTGATGAGTCTGTTGCGTTAAATGTGTGTGATTACTGAACTTAATGGCCCATTTTATTTTTTACTGAACTCTTAACTAGTTCTGTTTAGATTATTTACGTGTTTGGTAGTTTTTTTTGGAACTCCCTAATGTGGAATTATTGCAGAATATGAGAGGTTAAGGTTTTTTCTTTAAATAATTTTTGTATATGTTACAATACAGAGCCTGTGTGGACATATAAGTCCAGTTGAATCCATAGCTTTTGATTCGGTTGAAGTGTTAGTGCTTGCTGGTTTATTTATTTTTTTGAATATCTTACTGCAAGTATTTATCATCACATTTAAATGTTTGTGGTTTTGTTTTCTAGATAATTAATGTGGCTCTGTGATTTGATGATCTCAATGATGGGTAAATTGTAATTTTTATACTCACCTGCTCATTAGCAAAATTCATTTCTTGATTTTGTTTGGATGAGAAATGTTATGAATTATAATTGATTGAAACTGGCCAATAAGTGATCCTGAAAATGATTTGCTTTGCGTTATGCTAGTGGTAAGATAATAAAATCTAATAAGCATTAGTAGAAATCTAGTTCAACTTCTTTTGATTGAAATTTATATTTCAAAAGCATTTGAAGAGAAATAAACAATAACCCTCATTTGGTATCTCGGCGAATTCTTGAAACTCTGACTTACTTGGCTCGTAACCATCCCTTTGTCTCAAAGATTTTGCTTTAGTTTAGGCTACCTCTCCCTTCCCTACAAGACATATAGAATATTGATCAGGCTCATGGCAAAGCTGTGATGGTTGAAATGTGTGAAATGGATAGAAAGAAGCACCAGGAAGGTTATATATCTATAATGTTGCTTCTGAGTCTCTTGAACCAACCCTTGTATGTGAGGAGTATAGCACATCTTGAACAGGTTATGCTTTTTCTAATGTGGTGATATCTGCTTTTCTGTATTTATTGTATGAGTAAAGTTACATGCTTGGGTGTTGTGCTAATTTTTGGTGTTTTCTTTCAGCTACTTAATTTGTTGGGGGTCATTATAGATAGTGCTGAAAGCAATTTACCTGAAAAATTAGGTCCATCTACAACAGAAAAACAAGCTCCTCCTCAAACTCCCGCTTTAGATACTGGGATGAATACAGAATCTCATGTTATTTCCTCTAGGGTTTCTGTTTCATTGTCCAGTGTTGTTGATTCATCCAAATCTACAACTTCTAGTACAAATGAGGAATGTGATGTTCAGACTGCGTTGCTTAACTTGCCACAAACAAAACTTTGTCTGCTTTGCTCATTGCTTGCTCGAGAAGGGTATAAAAGCTTTTTGTCTAGACCTTATTCTCTGTTTTTGTGGGCGTCTGTGTGTGCTGGTGTTTTTTTTTTTTTTTGCTCATAAATTATCAAATGTCTCTATATTCTTCACTTTTTATAGTTACAACTATAAACATGAAAAGAGTTTCATTCTGAATTCTAGGTGTTCATTCTCAAATTATGCCATCTTACATAAAATTAGCTCCCTCTCTTGCAACCTACTGTTATTGTTGTCCTGTATTACTTATTTCACTCTTGATCTGACATTGCATTTTTGTTTTCAGTTTGTCAGATAATGCATATACTCTGGTGGCTAAGGTAATGAATAAGTTAGTGGTGATTGCTCCTACTCATTGTCAGTTATTTATCACTGAGCTAGCAGATGCAGTGCAGAAGTTAACAAAATCTGGTATGGATGAGCTACATATGTTTGGTGAAGCTGTGAAAGCACTTCTCAATACATCATCTTCAGATGGAGCTGCAATTTTGAGGGTTTTGCAAGCATTAGGCTCTCTGTTAGCTCCCTAATTGAGAAAGAGAAAGATCAGCAAATTCCTCCTGATGAGCAGCATTCTACTGCTCTTTCTCAGGTATGGGACATTAATACCGCTTTGGATCCTTTGTGGCTGGAGCTGAGTAGATGTATAAGCAAAATTGAGAGCTATTCAGAATCTTCCCCTGATTCAGTTACCACATCCAGAAATTCGACTGCCAAACCATCCAGTGTTATGTCACCACTGCCTGCAGGTGCTCATAACATATTACCATATATAGAATCTTTCTTTGTGATGTGTGAGAAGTTGCATCCTGCACAACCAGGTTCTGGTCATGATTTCGATATTGCTGCTGTTTCTGAGTTGAAGATGCCAACACATCTACTGCCCCGCCAAAAACTATTAGGCCTGTTTCAAAAGTTGATGTAAAGCAAAGTGCTTTTGTGAGGTTTTCTGAGAAACACAGGAAGCTGTTAAATGCTTTCATCCGTCAAAATCCTGGGTTGCTAGAGAAGTGTTTCTCGCTCATGCTAAAGGTTCCTCGTTTTGTTGATTTTGACAATAAACGTGCACACTTCAGGTCAAAAATAAAGCATCATCATCACAGTCCTTTAAGAATTTCAGTAAGAAGAGCTTACATTCTTGAAGATTCATATAACCAACTGCGCATGCAATCAACTCAAGATTTGAAGGGAAGGTTGACTGTTAACTTTCAAGGTGAGGAAGGTATTGATGCTGGTGTTCTTACTAGGGAATGGTACCAGTTGCTCTTTAGGGTTATTTTTGACAAGTGAGCCCTACTTTTCACTACAGTGGGCAATGAATCAACGTTCCAGCCCAACCCCTATTCAGTTTACCAAACAGAACATCTTTCATATTTCAAGTTTGTTGGGCGAGTTGTGAGTACTTCTCTTTGTCTGTTTAGATTGGCCTAGTCATTGTTTGCTTTTTGCTCATTCCTTGACATCCGTTTTAGGTTGGAAAAGCACTTTTTGATAGGCAACTGTTAGATGTTCATTTTACTCGATCTTTCTACAAGCATATCCTTGGGGTTAAAGTAACTTATCCTGATATTGAAGCTATTGATCCTGATTACTTCAAAAACCTGAAGTGGATGCTTGAGGTATGTTACATGCCAATTTTATCATCTTTTTAAATTACACTGGTTCTTTTGGTCTGCTTGTCTTAAACAGGTTAGTTCTCTACTTTTTGCAGAATGATATAAGTGATGTTCTAGACCTCACTTTTAGCATCGATGTTGATGAGGAGAAGCTGATTTTGTATGAAAGAGCACAAGTAATGATTTCACTTGATCCCTTTCATTCACAGCTTTCATGTTTAATAATTGGTTTCTCATGGTGGGTATCTTTTAAATAATGCAGGTCACTGACTATGAATTAATTCCGGGTGGATGAAATATTAAGGTTAGTGAGGATAATAAGCACCAATATGTAATAATTCCAAGGGAACTAATTTCAATTTTCAATGACAAGGAATTGGAATTGTTGATTAGTGGACTTTTAGATATTGATTGTGAGTTTCATGGTTATTTGTTTATCTTAAGCCTTCTGAATGCTATAGCCTTTCCCAATCTTTGCCTTTTTTTTAGGAAAAAAAATTCCCAAATATGTTTTCTCAAGTAGAAGACACAAGATAATAACTCTAACAAAAAAATAATGTGATCAGTCTTTTTCAGTGGATGACATGAGGGCCAATACAGAATATTCTGGGTACAGTGTTGCATCTATAGTCATACAGTGGTTTTGGGAGGTTGTTCAAGGGTTCAGCAAGGAGGATAAGGCTCGACTTCTACAGTTTGTGACGGGCACATCAAAGGTAATATCTTTTCTTTTTGAACTTATTATTTATGAACTTCTATTGCGCCAAGCGCTTAGTGCTGTTGTAGTGGTTAATTTCATATTTATCTGACCCTAAGCATGAGTTGGGTTAATGTATCAAGTAGAAAATTACAGATTATAATGGTTTTAGCATAATTTTTCTATATGCTTGGACTTATTAAACATTCAAAGCATGGCATAGCTGGTTGCCATGATTCCTGGTCTTATTTATGAAATTTTAAACCGCTGTTTTGAACTAGAAAACAATGAAAATTGAAATTTCTTGCATTTCATATTACATCTGATGTTCTATTTGTGACTAGACATTTCATATTGTTTGTCTGATGTCCACTGAAATCTTGTCTTCAGTGATAATAAGTTCGTATGTTGAAGTTTAGAATAGTTTAAGTCTTGTTATTTTTGTAAATGTTGACTAAATGATTAATTAGCATTTCAATACCTTTTGCCATATTGACTGATTATCCTGCATCACTTTGCTTACTTTGGTTTAAGGCTTGGCTTGTTTGGTTTAGGATTTATACACTAGCTATGATGTGGTTTGTTCTTGTATTGAGTTCATTTTTATTGTAATCATAATAAATTATGATCAAATTAGAATATAGGATAATATATTAACTAAAGACAAACAAACTACAATTTATAATCAATCAATGATCACCAACAACAGTATTAGAGGCTACAACATCAGTTACAAACTTTAAGACACCAATATCTTTTTTCATAACAAAACATCATAAAAGAAAAAACTGAAAGCTATAAATTAAGTTTCTTGTTTAATTTATGTGGGTTTAGAACATTTCACAAGAAAGAGGACAAACTTAAAATTAGACATTTATAAAGCATGATAACCAGATTCTTTTTCTAGGCATTTTCACCCTCTCTCTTTTTGGCATTTTACAGAAATGCCCCACTTGTTTTTAGCTCTCTTTCTGCACTCGTGTCATGGCCATGGGTTTCTATTTGTGTTGGGCTAAATCTGATGTGGGCCAACACAAAGTTGAAAGCTTCCATGCCTAGCTATGCGGAACAAATAACTTTTAATTTAGAAGAAATCAGATCTGGGTAACATGTTGAGCCAATGAAAATTCAGCCAAGGTTTGGAGCCACCCAATCCTTGGAATAAGAGGAGGCATTGTTTGACAATAATTAGCTAAAGTTTTGTCAATCAAAATTATCAACATTAACTACCAATGGCATGGCAGCAGCAAGATAGCCACTTTGTTCAATTGGCTGACTTGTGAGGCCTATAAATGAGCTAACATATTCACCCGTTCAATTTATACATTATATTATCCTTAGAATTCTGAGAATGTGCCACCTCTCCTACGACAAGAGCACTCCAACTTCTTTATTACCTCAATGGCTCTCAGGTATCTGTTATCTAGTGCTTGCATATCTCCCTACTCTTTATTCATTTGTTTTTTGTTTTGTGCATCAGAGAATAGATTTGAGAATCAGTCAAACTTGTGACTTACCTATTTCAATGTTTTGTTCCAGTGGAGTAACTTGTTGGCTAGATCTTTTCCTTTGGAGGAAGAGGTCTAGAAAAACCCAATTGCACCAAACTCGGAGAGAGATCACTGTGTTTGTGCATTAAATATAGTTTACACCGCCAATCACTCATTATCTTAGTGGTTACTTGAGGGCTACTGTAAAGAGCACTTGACATCGGTGAGGAAATTTCAATGCATTTGTTTCTGTTATGAGGTTGAACTTAGAGAGGAAAGCAGAAAGATAGTCTGGGCCTTCTATTCTCTGCTTTGTGGTCATCTGGCCTGCTCTTAGTTTCAGGTTTCCCGTTATCTTTAGTCATTGTGTGGTCATGGTGCACTTTATTCCTCATGCAAAGTACATCTTTTTATTTGGCCTAACGGCCAAGATGGTAAGTAGCATAATCCACTTTCTTGGATATCGCCATATGCAATGGGTCCTTACAACTGTCCAATTAAATTAGCCATTATTTTTATCAAATAGCAGTTCCAAATGGTTGTTTTGCATTCATCTCTTATTTATTTACAGATTAACAACCCAAGTAATGTATAAGTGCATCTGTGCTGATAGTTGTGATTCATTACAAAATTCTGAGAAACTTTTGTTACATTAATCTAATTGGTGTTTCAGCTGTAAGCACAAGTAGTGCTCCTGATAGCATTCAAGATGTCCTAGTGTACATTATGAAGTTGAGAATTACGCGTCAGCCTATTTCCTATTAGGATTATTCTATAAAACACTTCTACTCAATTGAGGAGATAAAGCAATCCAAGATGTTGTGGTTGGTTGAGTAATAGGGAAGACGACAGGTAGCTCCTTTTTAAATTAATATGCATATATGGAGAGAAAATCTTTTAACACAAATTTTTTACACAAATCTTAATACAAAGTTTTAGCCATTGAGTACCCATAATCTAATAGTTGAGATTGAGAGTTAAAAAGTTGTATCTAATGATATCAACTCATCAATCATTTATTAACTAACCCGATGTTCAATGATCAGTAATTAACTAACCTGCAAAATTAATTTTATTTGCTATCATGTGTAATCTTGATATCTTTTTGAGATGTGGAAACCTTGTTTGAAATATCAGTTTGTCTTGAAAAATTTTAAGACCACTGATGCATATAAATTTAGATCAGTAATAAGCAACGTTGGCGTTGATGCTTGATTGACGTTGAGTCTGCTCATTCTAGCTTTGAGCTTATTGCTTTTGCCATTGTTTGTTACTTTGTGAGTTCTTCTTGTGTGAAGCTTTTTTTTTTTTAAATCTTAATAATCAAGGGTCTGCCTTTGTAATTTGAATGCAATTTTTTTTTTCAGAATAAAGAAAAATCGAAAATCTTAAGAAAATGGACTAATTTGGTTGGGATGGTTTTAAGAACAGCTATAAGGTATAATTGTTGGAAGGCCATGCTGTTGCTGCTATTCAGAACAGCGGGCTTCTCATGCAATTTCTTTGTTCTACTTTCAACTCTACGACTCTGTAATTTCATTCGATACATAGATCCATTACTCACTTGTTTTTGTGGATCTTAATGCTTGTTCGTTTCACTAAATAAACCTTTTGAGTTTCGAGTTTAGCTATGATTTGCTTTTCGAGCTGATTCGTTTCTAACTGATGTAATTTTTTTTTGGTTAACAGAAGAGAATCTTTGAGGGTCTTCAAGTGTATCAATCATGAGGTATGTTGAATCTTAGTTGGTGCTTTGGATTTTCACCATTAGCTTAATTTTTGTGTTTTAAAACTTAAGTTTAACATTCTTATAGGTTTATAGATGTCTTGTTTTTTATATTTCATGTATTAAGTGTCCAAGCTTGAATCCGGATAATATATATTATAGTTATTTCTGTGGTTGAATATGATATCCGTGTCTGTCAAATGCAAATTGATAGCAATTTGGTGTGGGTATTTTCTGAAATTATTACCTTTTAGTTATTTGAATGAAGATTAATGACCCTCTTGTGTTCCACTTAATATGTATTGCTCAAGCTATAGCTTCTTCTATTTTCTTTGTCATTTAGCTGGTCTTGGTTCTGTCTTGTTGTCGCTTGTTTTATTGAAAATTAACATTTTATTTTACATTGATATTGCGTCTTCTTCCTTCTTGGTGGCAGTTCGGTTCGTATGGTTATATTCATTTAACCGTGGTTATTGTCTTCTTTTCTTGCTCTGAATTTGTTAATCTATCTTCTGCTGCAGTAAGCTTCAAAGTGATGCTTTGAATGAATATGCGATCAAAAAAGCTTTTGTGCAGGATATTGCTTTGTTAAGTATATGACATTTGAAGAAGCTAACAGGGCTACTAGAGCTCTAAACAACCAGTACAGTTTTCCTGGGGTGAGTTCTTTGGGATAAAAACTAAGAACCCTCTTGAGACTGTCCTTTGTATTGTTGTAATAATTAGTAAATTTGCTTTTTTCCAGGAACAAATTGCCATCAAAGTCAGATATGCTGATGGAGAACGGGAATGCCTTGGTAAGTGCTTGTTAATAAGTATGCTTTCACAGCTATGTCAAAACTTGATTCTCACTAAGCTTGTCAAATGCACAGTAGCTTAATAAACATTTAAGAGATGCTTTTACGACAAGGTTTGCAAGTTAAATTTTGTACGTCTGCTGGCCAGTATTTAACTAGCCTTTTGCTATAGAGCTTGGGGGTGCATTGTAGAAATAAGCTTGCTGAAATAACAGGAAATTTTATCTGCTCAAATGATAAAAGTAATCCCTGCATTTGTTATGGCTTTGAAATTGTCCCAAATATATGTGGATTTACAAATTATTATTATTATTATTATTTTGTATTCAATTTGTTCTCTTAATATATAGAACTCATATTAATTTGGTTGAATTTTCAACGGGAGAAATTAATTAACCTTTTAGTAAGAAACAAAAAGAATTTGATTATCGTTTCTTTTTAATTTTCCTTTACTCTGCATATTAATTCTTCTTTTAGGATTATATAATTTTAACTTCTTTCTCTTTTTATGTTTATCCATATAATTTCCAAAATACATCTAGTAATATGAGATATTGTGTATGTATATTTTAAAATCGAATACTACACCAAGATTATGGGGTGTGAATGTAGCTCTCAATTTAGAACTTGGTGAGCAAGGGAAAGGTTGAGGATTTTTATTTACCCAAAAAACTGTGTCTGTATTTTTTGTTTCTGCGCATGCTTTGAGGTCATCATTCGTGCACCTGTTTGTCCAAATTGTATATTCTTTGTTTACTTTAGTGTTTATTATTTGTTCTTATTTAATCAATGTTACCTCTATCCTATTGTAGTGGCTCCTCCAGACTAAGTTGTATGTTGGCTGCCTGAGCAAACAGGCTTCAAAAAAGGAAATTGAAGAAGTATGCTCCTTATTCTTTGAACATTTATGTGTCCCTAAGTTAATAAAATAAGTGGCATCCCCTGTTTTGGTAATTTTTCTTAAAAATATGTATGCATGAAAGGGTTCTTAGGTGGAGCATATATGATAATAAAATTAACAATTATTGCCTTTGCACACAATGTAGCACCTCTTGAATGTGATGAACAGAAAATTTAATCAAGTTCAGAAAAATATTAACCTAAAAAAAACACTTGATGCCAAACAAACACTGGAATTAGAGATAGAGCAAAAGAGGGGTAAATATGGAGGTCCAAAAAAAAAATGGATGCAATTATGCAAGATATAAAGGAGAAGGAGGAAGAATGGAGCATATTAAAAAACTTAATCAAGTTCTTATTCTTAAGGAGCGCAAAAGCAATGATGAATTGCAGGAAGCTCGCAAGGAGCTAATGAATGTAAGTTATTCTCTGCATGTTTTCAACCAAGAATTGAAGTTACCTTCCCTTTAAAGACTTCAATATTGAGATGAATTTTGTGAAGCTATGAAGTAATTTTTGTTCATCATGCTTGAATCCTCATGTGGTGTGTCTTGTATCTGTATACTTTTAGGTTACTTGCTGACAAATATGATTTCTTGGCTATGACTTTGAATTTGTTAGGTATATAGCTGGAATTGCATTATCGTCAATCTTGCTTTATTAATATGGAAATGCATGCATGATTTTGGTTCTATTTTGTTGTTCAGATTTTGAAGGAGGTGACTATGTATTCTATCATTGGTGTGAAGAGAATGGGAGAGCTTGACCATAAACCATTCCTTACTGTTCTAAAGACAAAATTTGCTGGTGTAGAAGTAGAGGAGAAAGCAATTGAACTGTCTTCTGTATGGGAGGATTATCTACGGGATCCTACTTGGCATCCTTTTAAAAAAATCATGGATATGGAAATAAATTGTGAGGTATGCAACCGCCTTCTGTTTTTTATTTTTTATTTTTTTAATTTTAAGCTATGCATCTCTCATTTCTATTATGTAAAAAACAAAGAAGAAAATACTTTTTTTTGTGATAATATCCATTATATTATAAAAAATTATTGGTTGAGAATATATACTTATACATTGTAAAAGGGATTTATTGCAAAGGGTGCAAATCCTTAGGAGATTTCTGGCACTTTCATCAGTTTTAGTTTGGCCGTTCACTCGATGTCAATTAATTTAATGTGCATGGTTGTGTTATTCCATTTTTGTGCTATTCACTGTACTGATGTTTTTAATCTATGTGTCATGGAGCATTAATAGTTATTAATGATGTTGTTGCTGTTAGTTCAATTGGATATATATATATATAGTTTCAATTTAATTCTTTTTCTGTTGCGTTTGAATTATGAGTGTGGTTGTTTTTATTGGCTGAAATGCAGGAGCAACAGGTGAAAATGGGTGAAAAGTGCAACTGCTGTTTAAGAACTGCAAGTGTCTTTATATGCTTCAGTTGTTCTTTTTCTGATACTATTTAATTTGCTTGTTGACATGTCTACTATTATGATTGTTACAAGGAACTATTTATATATCCCTTTAATTAAACACTCACACAGATCATTTATTTCAATAGTGTATGATAAATCTAGAAGAGATATTTGTGTGTTGTATATGCGAAATTGGAGTATTGACAGAATCGCACAAGATAAAAAAATCTGTGTGAGTGTAATACGCCAAATATTGTAAATCTAAAAAAAATTTACTGTTTCAAGCCATATTTTTCGGTCAAAAGCGTCAAATATAATAAAGATTAAAAAAATATTTGTCAGCTCGAAATGACAAATATGATCAAATTTAAAAATCATATTTATCGATCAAAAAACGTCAAATTTGATGAAATTTAAAAAATTTAGTCGTTAGCAAGTCATATTTATCGGACAAAAAGCGATAAATAAGATACAATTTAAAAAATTTAACCGTTGGAACCTAACAAATTTGTCAAAAAAAAGTGACAAATGTGATTTCTTACAATTCAAAATACGCCAAATATTGCATATATAAAAATTTACTGTTTCACACAATATTTATCCGTCAAAGCGCCAAATATAATAAAGATTAACAAAATATTTGTCAGTTCGAAGTGACAAATATGATCAGTTTTAAAAAAAGTTACCATTGTAGAATCATATTTATCTGTAAAAAAACGTCAAATATAGTAAAATTTAAAAAATTTAACCGTTAGCAACCATATTTATCGGTCATAAAGCGATAAATATAGTACAATTCAAAAAATTTGACCGTTAGAGCCAACCATATTTGTCAAAAATGTGACAAATATGTGATTTTTTTTACAGTATATATTCAGTTATACTTGCTGCTTTTATGTGACAAATATTGTTTATACTATATTTGGCGTTTTGACCGACCGTCAAATATTATCAAATATATCATATTTGGCGGTGCCATTGGTGTCGTTTTTTTGACCGCCAAATATGGTCATATTTGACGGGCAAAGACCGCCAAATATGGATTTTTTTCTTGTAGTGAAAGACTTAAAAGGATGCATGAGGTCAGTATTATGAGAGTTTAAGTGAACAAGCCATTACTGTTCATGCAATACTATTCACATATCGCTATTCATTTGGTATAGATCAGTGATTTTAAGATGCCAACACGTCTCATTCAGGTAGTTTTTAGACATAATTCGAAGCGAAAGTAGTAAGAAAGCAAAAAAAATTAAAAATTTGAAGTCTGTCCTTATAAAATATCGGTCTTGGAGGCTATTCTACAATCTTGAAGTGTTCAGATTTGGCATCGAGTTTTTATAACATTTTGGAAGATTATAAGTGTTAAATGCAATGTAATGCATTAAGGATATTGATGAGGATGGACAAATGATGAATGGACTCATAATTGATGGTGAGTGGTTGTAATCCTCTCCTATTTTCCCCATATTGAATGAAAATGTACTCAATTCTCCTTTCTCCTTTTTACAGATGTATATAAACTGGCTCACCTGACCTACTAATAAAAATAGATAAAATTGATTGTGTGCATTAAATGGAGTTAGGATCAAAATGGAAAGTAGTTAGCAAATTAAAACTGTGAACTCAATAGACCCAGTAGAGACCAGAATACATCTGAGCAGATCAAAGAACCATACCTAACTTCTCAAACCTACACAGGGTGAAAGTAGTTTGGGTCTAGAAGTACAGAATCATATTGTCATCACTTAATTTTCTCATGGTTATTCGCGGGTGGCGACTTCGAGATCTCCAGACTTGTCCTCACGACTTGCCCCGTTTTGTCTTCAAGTTTCGAAAAGGCTCAGAAAGCAGTGCCAAGGTCGAAAGCACTTAAAGTGGGATGGAAGCCCAGCTCATACCTCTGTTTTTGGGGTAACTGCCTACCTTGACATTATTGCTGCCAAACCCATTAGCTTGGTTACATTGCCCTTGATTCCTTCTAGGAAAACTCTTTGTATTCCCCGGTAGTCGATCTTTAATAGAAGAATGTGCCCCTTTGACCACCATGCAAACTTGATCCTTCGGACAAGGCCTCAAAACCATCTTTACAATTTTACTCCTCCATCGAGTCAAATACTCTGAGAAGGATTCATTTGGCTTTTGCTTAGTCATCTCCAAGTCTCTTAAGATGACATCCAACTGCATGTTCTATTTGTATTGATAGACAAACCTCCCAGCAAGCTCACCCTAATCTTCTTTGGTTAGCTTATAAAGCTTGTGATACCATGTGATAGCAATTCCCTCCAAAGGAAAGAACAAACAACTTCAAGATCTGGTATCTGGTCAAATTCATCGTCCCTATCACTGTAACATATTTGTCGTAAGTGCATAGTAATATCTCTATTGCCATTAAACTTGGCCAAGTCATTAAGTTCTTTGACTCCTTGCATTCCATTCTTTTTCATCAATGTGTGAATTTTCTCTAACTCAACCTTTTGTTGCTTCAATTGGGAAGTTAATAATTTATCATAGGTGGTGGTTGCATCATCAGTGTTGCGATTAATGGCCTTTCCCATACCTTTGGCATGGCTGGACCTTGCATCATCAAAATTCTCTTCAGCTGGAAGTTGGTTTCCCTTGTGAGTTAACATCCCCATCATTTGATCTATTTGTTATTTCAGTGCACTCATGTCTACCCTCATCTACTTGATCCCCTCATTTGGATTTGGATTGACCATGTTGACAATTGGCTTATTGAATGCTAACCTTTGCAAGCAACCACTTTTCCTAGCCCAAGCTTGTGATGGCAGTAAAATTAGGGTGTTAGCATGATGCATGCAATCGATGATATGCATGGATGCAATGTATGCTCAAACAAGGAAAGACATAATTCAACCTTCCAACATTGTTACTCCCACACAATGGTCAAGTCTCTTATCCTAGAATTTTTGGGTCAGTTTCCAAGATATCAACATGGGATAGGAAATAAACTTTGCAACTCTCGTAATAAATCTAGCATAAGGCTAATGCAAATTATCCCTATTTGCCAAACGATATGACAATAATTGCATGAAGAATGAACAACATGTAATTTCAATGGTTAATTGCGTGGTCCTAAGGGTTTACATCCATACACATGCAATACAACATAGGTTTTTGTCAAAATATCAAAAGGATAGTTTCTAAAATTCATCTATATGGGCTTTGGTCACAAGGGTCTAATGGTATAGGCTCCTTTGAGCAAGAGATGTCCTTTCAGGCAAGTCTTGTTTTATATCAACTTAATGATACATGCTCAAAGGTGGTGACACCAATATGAGTCGTCCAAGGCTTAAGTGGAACACAAGAACTTCACACATCAATGCCACGTGGTTATAATTTAGGCATTTGTGCATTTGTGAGCATAAAGTATAGTGATGCAATGACTAAAACAACAAAATAAGCTATTAGAATTGGTATCCCAATTGAAATCAACTTGTCATATACCCAATGGAGTCAACACTATGAGCGGGGTTTTTCTCCCACTTCAAACGATTGTGACTATGACACTACGATAACCTCGTCTCTTGCTTTAGAACCTAAACTATCATCATCCCTTCAGAGATAGGTTCAAGAAGTTAGGTACGAATCTTCAGGTCACTCAGAGGTAAATCTAGCCTTTACTAGGGTATACCAAATTAAAATGACTTAATTTTTATTCTTAATCCACTTAATGTTGGTTTGTTTTAAGCACAAATCGCCTGATTTTATCTTATTTAATCATGTGAGGTGATTCATCAAAAACATTTAAAATCAAGTAAAGAAAGAGGGAGGAGAATGGATTACAACTCCTTGTGGACATTGGAAAAAGGGAAAAGGATTATAGCAAGTTTTTAACATAAAGATGTGTAGAAGTAAAAGAAATAGATCATAACTCCCAACAAATATTATGATCAACTTAAATAAGGCATAAAATAAAGCTAACTAGATAAAGTATAAAACATGCATTGCAAATAGTGAAGCAAACAATAACATATCAAGAAGCAAATGATTGAAACAAGCAACAAATTAAATAGAACACATGCCAAAACATAATCTATGCATAGCAAAACAAAGAGCAAAGATGAAAACAAGGCATCCATGATATTATTTATCCAAAAGTGAGATTTCATCAAAGTGATGGTCCCTCATCACCAAACATGAGTCTATACATCACGTCAACAATTCTTATAAGTCAAGAAACACAAAACAAAAAGAAAAGAAGAAATATTAGAAAAACAAGCAAACTTTCAGAAATGGGATGTAATTAAGCAACAAATCCCTATCGTCAATTGTGAATCCATTTATGACACATCAAATCCGTCAAACACAAATCAAGAATGAAAACACAAAAAGAAAGAAGATGGAATTATAATCAATAAAAAAAGAAGACTTTAAATAAATGGTGATCTCTCATCACCAATTATTAGTGCATCACTATTCTTCAAAATCCATTCTTGCAATTCAAGGAAAAAATTCAAATTTTTTATCTAGAAAAGAAAAAAAAAAGAAAGGTAGAAGAAGAGAACATTAAGGTTCATACATAAAACATAAAGTAAAAAGCAGGAAAGACATGTTATCATGGCATGATCATGCATAAAAAGAATCAAAAGAGAAGAAGAAAAAGAAACAATTATGGCATAAATAAAAAATGAAATAGAAGAATCATGACATGAAGCAAAACATAAAGGCAAAAGAGAGAAAGAGAAGAAGAGACGAAGAGGCATATAGCATAAACAAAGGAATAGAAAACATAAAAAACCTAATCATGCTTCTAAGATAAACAATAATTCTAAGATGATACTAAAGCAAACATAACCCTAACATGATACTAAGACAAATCATAACCAAGAAAAAAAAACCTTAGCATGATTCTAAATCAATTAAAAAAATAAGCTAACATGTTATAATACAATCAAAACAAATAAAAAAAAGAAAAGAAAGAACATTTACCTATCCGTGCTCTTCAAATTAGCTAATAAAACAAGAAAACACATAAAAAAATTCAAGAAACAAAGAAAGAGGAGAAATAGCCCTCAAGATGTACCTTCAAAGTTTAAAGCAATGAAAATGCCTAAACTATAGAGAAGAATATTTGAATTGAGAAGACACTTGAAAAGATGTTTCAAACATCTAATGGAAGGCTTTTTAGTTGATTTTCGAATGAATTGAAAATTGTGAAAAAAAAGTGCTTTTATAGTTTTGAGTTGTTTGATTTTTGGAGAAAAAAAAAAAAGAATCAATCCTGGACACACTACTGGCTGATTGTCCACACTGTCGGCCCGCGAAGGAGTAGAGGCGGTTAGCCCATAGCCGTTTGTTTGGGAGAAAAAGATGAAACCCTCTGTGAATGGGACTTTATCCTGCCAAAGAATTTGCGACCATGGCACTATGTCAAAGCCTCTTTCGAGACTTAAGGGAACAAAAAGAAGCCATGGATATGTTTGGAGAATGGATTCACCACCTAATTTTCTTTTAGAAAAAATGGATGATGACAATTTGATCCTTTACTTCAGGACTAAACTACCCTTATCCCTT
The DNA here is from genome assembly GCA_013180625.2 of Boswellia sacra. Taxonomy (NCBI): domain Eukaryota; kingdom Viridiplantae; phylum Streptophyta; class Magnoliopsida; order Sapindales; family Burseraceae; genus Boswellia; species Boswellia sacra. The sequence continues at coordinate 26,402 of SNVD02012063.1, forward strand.
CAGAGATGGGTTTGGGAAATTAGGTACAAGCCATTCTGCCTACCCAGATGTAAATCTAGCCTTTACTAGGGTATAACAAATAAAAATATCTTTAATTTGTTATATAGTCCACTTAACTTGTTCGTTTTATGCATACAAGGTTTATTTAATCTTCATTATGCATGTAAGGTGATTTTGAATCAAGGCAGTTATATATTCATATAAAGAAAGAAATGAGGAGAATAGATTACATTCCTTTTCATACATAGGGGAATGGGAGTGGGATTAAATCAAATGTTATTCTTTAACAAATAAAGTAATTCTACCTCCAAACACTTCAAATATCACATTCATTTAATTCATAACATTCATAGCATACTCATGCATATCATATATTCAATAAAAGCATTCAATTCAAGATTTGATAAATAAGGAATTCCTTACCACCATATATGAGTCTTCCATGGTTATCAAGCCTTTTCAAGCATACATTCATCATATTCATACATTCTAAATGATGGTCCCTCATCATCAAATGTGAGTCCACCACCATTTCATGGCATCACACAATTTTTTCGATCATAGCATATTCATATTGATTATCAAATAAATTCAAAACAAAGCCATAAACTAAAATCATGATGATTCTACCTAGTTTTTTATGGCATTCCAACCTATTCATGGCAATTCTAAATATGGTAATTCTAGGCTAGAGATGACAATTCTTGCCTAATTGCATCAATCATGGCAAGACATGGCTATTCTAATCCAATTTAAGCAACCAAGACAAAATGGCAATTTCAATTAATCAAGGCAATTCCTGCCTAATTCTATGATATTTCCTATCATGCTTCAAAACAATTATAAGTTTGATTCCTAATCATGATTCTAATCATGTGCTTGATAGGTGTCTATTTATATATCATTTTCATATCAATTCCGTCTATGTTTCTTTGCTATATTCCTTGGTATTTTTATGTTTTTGTGCGGTTTTTGATGTTTGTAGGAGTTTTGGAGGAACTTGCACAAAATTGGAGTAAAACCCTTCATTTTCACCTCTGCTAATCAACCAATTTCTCGGAGTTGATTGTATCGATATACAATTAACCGGATAACATGCTATATACCATTGAAAAGCTCTCGAAGTCTATTTTCTGGAGAAATTTACGGTTCACGAATTTATGTTGTGTACCGAAAGTCGTGATAAAAATGGTATGAGAAGTGTATATTTGTAATTCCATATATCACTGTAGCATGTTATTAAATACGGGGAACTGTAGCAAGTTACTGTAGCAGATTATATAAACACATTTTAGGGTTTTATTTTGATGACTTGAAGAGGGGAGAACGTGGTAGAGGCTGCAGCTCTGGATTTCTTTCATTTCCTGGAGTTCTTGAAGGAGAAAGGAAGCTTGGAAAGAGGAAGAACTACAATCCAAAGAGAATTACATCAAATTTGCTAAGTTTTTCCCTTCCCTTTCATTTTCTGGAATGTCTCCATGTTGTATTGTATTTACCACGTTCTTAAACATGTGTAACTGAATCTGAATTGGTTGAGGGTGATTTCAAAGCCCCTGATATGGTTTTTGTGAGTTGATTGTGTAAGAAGTTGTTATCCAATTCTCTAATTGAAGTTGCTTGTATTTTCCCATATCTAATGCTTATGATTGCTTGCTGATTGCATTTGGGGTGGCCAACTGAATATAATCTGGTTGTTACCTATTGCTAGATTAGAAATCTTGATCTGTAATTGTCTTGAATTTCCAATCATTAGTAGCAAAATTGTGATAAGAGATTGCAATTGGAAAATACAACCTAGGTTAAATAATCCGAACCTGTGTGATTATTGCTTAGATCAACCTGTCTTTCTTTTCATAATGCTCCATTGAATTAAACTCAGAGAGCTTGTTCTAGGTTGTTTAATGGATAGAGATTAAATAAAGAGCTTGTTTTATTTAACAACAAAGTAAGGAAAGATTGGGGTAACAGAGTTGTTGTTATCTACGGTTGATAACTTCAATGCTGTAATTGGATGACAATTCTATGTTAATTCACAAATTCATATCTTGTGGCAGAGAAAGAACCCTTAATCAAGTGTCTCTCAGTGATTTTTCACTCCATTTTACTTTGTGTTGTGTTATTGTGCATTTACATTAATATTTCATTTAGTTAATCCATCAACAAAACCCCCCCATTTATTCTGTTGTTGCTTTTGAATAACAAATTCAATTAGAATCAATCCTCGTAGGAATGATATCTACTTATCACTTTATTACTTGTGCGACTAGTATACTTGCTAGTTTCGAACGCATCAGTGCTCTTAATCAAGATTCTAATTATGTGCGCCTAAGCATGATTCTAAGCATTAACAAAGAAAATAAACTCCTAATCATGTTTCTAGATAAATGAGGGATAGCAGACTTGCCTTGACACACTTTTCGATCTTGCAAAACAAACAAGGACTAAAACAATTCATGATAATCTTAAACATGCTTCTAATCATCAAAATAGAAGTTAAACATGCTCATTCTAAGCATTAACTAACCTAGACATGCTTATTCTAAGGTAATAAAATTAAAGAAGAAAAGAGGAGGAAGAAGAGAGAACTACTCTCAAGACATACTATTTCTGGATTTATAGCAATAAGAACACCTAAAAATATTTAAACTTGAAACGACTCCTTGAATTCTCAAGTGTGTCTTAGAGAGGGAGAGAAGAGATTGCTGGAAGGGAATGAAAGGGAGGAGAATAGATGTTTATATAGTTGAGAGGTGTGATTGAAAAGAAAAGAAAAATAAAAAATTTTCCAAAAATTTTGAAAGGAGTGTCTATCGATAGTGTTTGGACCATTGGCCGGCGGTAGGATAGATAGTCAGTGGTTCCCTCACAACTAGCTAGTGGTGGCCCAACCAAACCCCCTTGCTCTCTTTTTATTGTAATGCAATCCCTTTCTAACTTTCATCTATTTGATTGGGCATAACTCTTTGTGTTTAACTTTGATTTGTAATCTATAAAATTCCATAAAAACTACATATCTATAAGTTCATAATGATATATGACTCATTATTAAATTTTTTCTGGAATGATTTATGTGAATTTTCAAAGTCAAGTGTTGGTTTTCAAAGTTTTTGTTTGGTTTCTTTTTAACTCACTTCTCTTTGCATCCAAGGCCACTTTGGTCATTCCCATTGCTCAACATTTATCTTTATTTCATCATCGAGCCTCAAAAATCAAGTGTCTGCAACTTCTCCCTTACTTTGGTGAAGTTTGTGAGAAACAAAGATCGACAAAATACTCTTACTTCATTTTTTCTCTTCTTGTCTTGGCATCTTTGCCCTTATCTACATTCTGTCAAGCTTCTCATCGTATGTTCTCCTCTTCAACTCCTACAAATGTGCCTACTTGAAGGCTAATTAGAGCATTCTTCTAATGCATTAATATATCCTTATGATCCGTGATATGCACTCTTCTATTGTGGGCAGGTGGATCCTTCTAATGCATGGAATGCATACTTACGATGCATGATGTGCGCTCTTCTAATGTGAACAAGTGGATCTTTCTAATGCATGGAATGCATCCTTATAATGGATGATGTGCACTCTTCTACTGCACACAAGTGATTCTTCTAGTGCAGACAAATACATTCTTATAATGCGCGGAATGCATCCTTACGATGCATGATTTACATGCATGAAATGCATCCTTATGATGCAAAGACGAGACACTCTTAACTACACCTACTTCTTAGGGTTTGAAAACACTCTTCGGTACGCCTATTCTAACGGCTTCAAACCCTCTTAAGTGCACCTACTTGATAAGGTTTTTAAACACTCTTTGGTGCACCTCTTCTTTGGGCTTGTGTTTATTCTAAGGGCTTAAAACACTCTCAAGTGCACCTACTTGTTAAGGTTTCTTCTTATGCATGCCCACAGGGGAACGTTTATCATGCAATTTCTTGGTATTTGGACCTTTCTTTTGCTAGGTTTCATGCCTTTATTCTAAGTACCTTTTGCTTCTATTCTTCACTTGTTAATTTCTTCAAGTTCATTACGGAAAATTCTGTCATATTGTACCTTCTTAGTCTTTAAACCTTTCATTCTTCGTGCCTTTGGTCGGGTATTCTTCTTTATCTTTCGACTTCTCATTTGTTGGGTCTTATACCCTTCTCCTAAAAATTCTTGTTTCATTGTTAATTCTTGGACTCACTGGGGAATTCTTCATGAAAGATAGGTCTTCGACTATTCTTGCAAGTTTCTCCAAAATATCAAACATCTCTTGATTAAACCAATTCAAAATTTACCTCCTTCGATGCGTTCTTCAACAAACAACTTTCTAGTCTCTAGAGGTATTCTTCTTGCAGTTTTGGTCGAAAATTCCATCTACTGATGTTATTCAACTTTCGTTTTAAGTTTCTAAGCTATTGCCATGGCCGAGTCCTTGTCATCGGTCAAGTTTGAAAATTCTTCAAACTTTATGTACGTCTGCTTTTCTTGCTTTCTTTTCTTTTTCTCTTCTCTTTTCCTCTTTCTTTCTTTTTTTTTTTTCTTTTCTTCTTCTTTTTTTCTCTCTTTTCTTTCCCTTCTTTCTCTTTTTCTTTTCTATTTTCCTCTTTTTCTTTTCTTTATTTCCTTGGCTTTTTACCTTCCTACCCTTTATTATATGGACTACTGGTTGGCTATCCTACCACTATCGTCTGGTATGGGACTATTGATCAACAATCCATCCATTGTCTGCCAGCGGTTCCCTTGTTGCCTTCTTTTTTTGCCTTCTTTTTTTGCCTTCTTTCTTGCACTATAAAAGGAGTTCCTCCTCTTCACTTCTTTTCACTCCTTCCAATGCTTCTTCTCATGCTTTTTGAGTTTTTTTTACACTTCTCGGTGCCTCTTTGCACTTTTCAACATGTATGAGGCTACTCTCAAGGTTCTTCAGCCTTACTTGAAGCTTTTAAAGAACGATGACTTGAAATGACTTGAGTCCAATGGTCTTTACATTTTGAAATTCGTTTGACATGTGAAGCTTGATATCCCATTTCTGAAAGATTGCACAACTTTCTAGGATACTCATGATCATGTCTTCTGCTTCAATAGGCAAGACCTTTGCCCTTATATAAGAATTCTCCACAATACTTGGTTGTCATTCATCTAGTTTTGAGAGCATCATCTTGCCCACCATAGAGACAGTACCGTCTATGTCTAACCTTGTTGATTTCTTTGGGATTCTACATTCTACCATGGGTAATCACACCAAAGGCCGTAAAGTGACATTGTCTTCAATTGTCCCTCTATTTGAGGTGATGGATAGAACATTTTCCAGGTGGCTTTGCTAGCTTCAATTCTATCTTCTTGCATAGTTTCTGTTGGTTTCACCAAATGGCCTTAGAGATCCATATCTTGTGACTCTGATTCCTCATATGGGACTCAGTTTCATTACGGTACCCTTGATTCTTGTTGAGATATTGATCGGACTGGACTGAGTCAAGATCGATCCTAGTCAGAGGTTTAGTGGCAATCTTCTATTCCTTAAGGTATTATTTTCTTTTAATCCTTATTTTTGCCTAAGTAGCCCTTTCGAGCTTTCAACTTTAGGAGTTTGCTCTAAATTTTGCCTGAGCCACCTTTTCAGGTTTTCAACATAACAGAATTTTTCTTATTTTTTTTTCTTTGCCCTAACTTTTGCCTAAGCTACCCTTTCGAGTTTTCAACTTAGCGAGCTTGCCTTAGCTTTTGCCTAAGGCCACCTTTTCAGGTTTTCGACTTAGCAGGCTTGATTTTCTTTTCTTTTTTTAATTTTCTTTTTCAATATTTGGTTACAAGAGAGGTTGTCTACTATGACACCACCTGACGGGGATATTTTTCATTATAGCCCTCGACTTCATATGAGGAGGAGACTTTAGATGCTTACTTCTTAGGTTGACTAGCTTCAAGTGATTTCGGATACTCATATCTATTAGCACTATCCCTAGCGGAGGTTGAAGCACATGACCATTAAGACTTACATTGCGTACATGCCTTTGGTACGTTTCACCCATGGTTCTTTCTATGATCCTGCTAGACTATGTCGATAGTATGAGCTCAAGCAGAGGATCATGGATTGGTAAACTGCATTTGGACTTAGGAGATTGTTTGCTCACTATATGGAGTGTGTGAGAGATTCTTGGCTGTATCGGACCATTAAGAGGAATCTGGTTACATGGTCCTAACTTTGAGGTGGATGATTGATACAAGGGTTAGTGACCCTTCGGACTTCCATTCCTAATCCTGTTGTTCAAGCTAGACAGTGTCATGAGCGATATTGTGAACCTATTCATAGCCATTGAAGAGACAACGATGATGCGTTCGAAACTAGCAAGTATACTAGTCGCACAAGTAATAAAGTGATAAGTAAGATATCGTTCCCACGAGGATTGATTCTAACTGAATTTGTTATTTCCAGCAACAATTAACTAAATGGGGGGGGTTTTGTTGAATGATTAACTAAATGAAATAAGAATGCAAATTAAGAATAACAAAACAGAAGTTAATTTGAATAAAATATCAATGAGGGAAATCTGGTTAAGGGATCCTTCTCTACCACAAGATATGGATTTGCGAATTAATCATAGAATTGTCATCCAATTACAGTTTGAAATTATCAACCGTAGATAACAACAAGCTCTGTTATCCCAATCTTTCCTTACTTTGTTGTTAAATAAAACAAGCTCTTTATTCAATCTCTATCCATTAAACAACCTAGAACAAGCTCTCTAAATTTAATTCAATGGATGCATTACGATAAGAAAGATAGGTTGATCTAAGCAATAAACACACAAGCTCGGATTATTTAACTTAGGTTGTATTCTCCAATTGCAATCTCTGATCACAATTTTGCTACTAAGGATTAGAAATTCAAGACAATTACGGATCAAGATTTCTAGTCTAGCAATAGACAATATCCAGATTATATTCAGTTGGCCACCCAAATACAATCCAGCAAGCAATCATAAGCATTAAACAAGGGAAAATACAAGCAACTTCAATTAGAGAATTGGATAACAACTTCTTGCACAATCAACTTACAAAAATCATATCAGGGGCTTTGAAATCAACCTCAACCAATTCAGATTCAGTTACACATGTTTAAGAACGTGGTAAATACAATACAACATGGAGACATTCCAGAAAATGAAAGGGAAGGGAAAAACTTATCAAATTTGATGTAATTCTCTTTGGATTGTAGTTCTTCCTCTTTCCAAGCTTCCTTTCTCCTTCAGAACTCCAAGAGATGAAAGAATTCCAGAGCTGAAGCCTCCACCACGTTCTCCCCTCTTCAAGTTATGAAAATAAAACCTAAAATGTGTTTAAATACTCTGCTACAGTGACTTGCTACAGTGCCCCGTATTATACATGCTACAGTGGCTTGTGGAATTATATTTCTATACATCTCACACTGTTTTGATTACCACTTTTGGTACACTGAATGGATTTATAAACCGTAAATTTCTCCAGAAAATAGACTTCGAGAGCTTTCCAACGGTATATAATATGTCATCGGGTTCATTTGTATATCAATACAATTAAATCCGAGAAGATGGTTGACTAGCAGAGGTGAAAATGAAGGGTTTTACTCCATTTTTGTGCAAGTTGCTCCAAAACTCCTACAAACATCAAAACCACACAAAAACATAAAAATACCAAGGAATATAGCAAAGAAACATGGATGAATTGATATGAAAATGATATATAAATAGACACCTATCAAACGACTACATTGATATTTTCACTATCCTGCTTAAACAGGAGATGCTTTCCCTTTGTCATTATGCAAAATAACAAGACATTTCAAAAGCATATTTGTTTCCAAACAATTTCACTTCATTAATACAACTATAACTATTATTTAAACAACGTGTGCACGATCAGACAACTCCTATCATTAATCAATCATTTTTGGTTTTCTAATCAATTATTTTTCCTCTCAAACTTTTTCTTTTTATCCTCAATTCCACACATAGCATTTCTTTAGCTTATCTATGTTAATAGGCTCAGTGAATTCATTCCTTTTTATGTTCGATAAAATGGTAACTCTGCCAGACATGACCTTCGTTATGAAGTATGGTCCTTCCCAGTTAAGTTTGAAGTTCCCTCTTTGATCAAACACTACTGGCTTGGCTTCTTTAAGGACCAATTCTCCCTCTTTGAACCTTCTTACTCTTATTCTCTTGTTAAAGGCTTGAGCAACGCGCTTCTAGTACAACTACATACGATATCTTGCCTCCACTCTCTTCTCATCAATCAAGGTTGACAATTCACATACATTTCGAATCCACTTCCCTTTAGGAATTTTTGCTTTAATCAAAATTATTGCTGACTTCATTTCTATCTCAATTGTAGGACCGTTTCTAAACCATAAACTAAAAAGAATGATGTCATGCCCATAAAGCTTCTAGGTGTGGTTCTATAACCCCATAATACAAACAAAAACTTCTCAGTCCAATTTTATATGTCTACACAGTTGTGGGCAGGCTCGATGAAGGAATGAAGATGAATGTCGAGCAAAGAAAATGATCAAAATACCCTTGAGGGCCAAGAAGAGAAGCGTGAGAAGAAGTTGGTGAAGGGCCTCACAAACTGACATATGACTTTCAAAAATCATAGAATTAATCCATGAGGAATTTGTTGTTGAGTCATATACCTTGTAAAGCTACGGATGTCTAGTTTTTGCAGAAATTTACTTATCACAAATCTTAGTTGAACTCGAGAAGCTATGCATGATTGAAAGAACAAAGGTTTGAAGGGACTATATCGAAGGATGATAAAAAAGGAAGGGGCGAAAGAGATATTGAACTGCTGGCCATCGAATAGTCGCCCAACTGTTGGCCAATGGCCAACCATCTGGAGATGGCCGCCCAGCCCTTGTTGGCTTATTTTCAAATATTTGCTTTAAAACCTTTCTTTCTCATCTTCACCCCTCTCCTATATAAACCCCCCTCCTCTTATTTTGCGATAGACACTGATTGTCAAATACAATCATCTTTCTCCCTCTTGAAGACACTCTCAAGAATTTGAGAAGTCTTTTCCAATATAAATATTTTTTAGGCGTTTGATTACTCTAAACTCGGAAAGGGCACATCTCAAGAGAAAAATTATCTTCACCCTCCCATTTCTCTTTTATTTTTCTTGCCTAGAAGAAGCATGTTTAGGGTTATTATGAGTTGTTCTAACCAATTTGTTTTACAAGATGGATAAGCATGTCAAGGTAAGTCTACAATCCTTCCTTTTTTAGAATCATGCTTAGAAATTTAATTTCTTTGCGAATGCTTATAAACATTGTTAAGAGTATATGTTTAGAATCATGCTTAAGAGCACATGATTAGAATCAAGCTATAAAAAATTTAGTTACTTTGATGAATGTTAGGAAATAGAATACAATAAGTAAAAATTATCGTTTTACCCTTGAATATCATGTTTGAGCTAGTATAGCTATGATTGATTTTAATTGTTTGAATTAGGCCAGCAATACATGTTTAAGCTAGAATATGCCATGAATGACATGTTAAGCTAGAAATGCCATAATGGAATTTATCAAAATCTAGGCTAGAATGCCATGATATTAAATTATGACTTTGTTTGATTTTATTACTGATGAATGTATGAATGTTTATTTATTAAGAACTGTAATTGTGTGATGCAATGAAGTAGTGATGGACTCACATTGATGGTGAGGGACCATCAGTTAGAATAAATATTCAAATATATGAACATATGGAATATTTTATTTTATTGTTGAATAACAAATGTTGTGATCCTCTTCCCTTCCCCCATGTTTGATGAAAATGTAATCTTTTCTCCTCCCTCTTTCTATGTATGAACATACAACTATCATATGCTTAATGAAGATAAAAAATGAGAATGTGCGCATAAAATGAACAATGCTAAGCGGACTAAGTAACAACACAAGTTATTCCTATTTGGCATTTCCTAAGTAGAGGCCGGATTTATATATGGGCTGGTTGAAAAATTCGCAACTAACTTTCGAAACCCATCTCTGAAGGGATGAGGGAAGTTTAGGTCCCAAAACAAGAGATCGAATTGCCCCCGTTCATTCCCAATTGAATAATCGGGTGGCAACTCCTTTCTCCAGATGTGCCCATGGCTCATTTGTGTTTGATTAAGTCTCGAAAGAGATTTTGACACAGTGTTGTGTGTGAAGGGGCTTTCATCTCACCAGAGCGTTTGCGACTGCAACACTATGTCAAAGCCTCTCTTCAGACTCAAGGGAACATAAACGAGCCATGGGCACATCTGGAGAATGGAGTCACTACCCAATTATTCAATTGAGAATTAATAGGGGCAATCTGATCCCTCACTTTTGGACCCAAACTACCCTCATCCCTTCAGAGATGGGTTCGAAAAGTTAGGTACAAGTCATTCGATCTGCCCAAATATAAATCCGGCCTCCACTTAGGAGATATCAAATAACAATAGCTGGTATTATTACTTACTCACCTTAGCGTTTTTCATTTTATGCACGCATTTCATATTTTATCTTCTTTAGTTATGTGAAGTGATTATTCAACCAAAGCAATTGCATATTAATACGTAGAAAGAGAGAGGATAATAGAGTTACAATTCCTTTCAAACATGGGATAAGGGGAAGAGGATTACATCCATTACTCTTTAATAATTAACTAGAGTAGTTTTACTTATAACGCTCCAAATATAACATTCACATAAATCAAGAGTTCAATAATAAAAGAATGTTCATGCAAATCATACATTTAATAAGCAATCAATTTGAGATTCGATAAATAAGGAATTCCTCACCACCATATGTGAGTCTATTCCATGTTTATCAAACTCTACATGCATATTCATACATATATCATTCTTTAGTTATGGTCCCCCACCATCAACACCATCAATATGAGTCCACCATCACTTCATGGCATTATTCTAATTAAAGAGTATTCGTGGTTCATTCATCATTCATTAATCAATTAATTTAATACAAAGCCATAATCTAATATCATGGCATTCTAGCCTAGATTTGATAATTCTATCATGGTATTCTAGCCTGTTGCTATTCTAGCATAATTCATAAAATCATGGCAATTCTAGCCTAATCATAGTTATCATGGCATATTCTAGCCTATTGCTATTCTAGCATGATTCACATTAATTCATGGCAATTCTAACATAATCATAGTCATCATGACATATTCTAGTCAAAACATGGGATTTCTAACCTAATTCAAGCAATCCACTTCAATCATAGCTGTTCTAGCTCAAAGAAGACATCCAAGGGTAAAATGGTAATTCTTACCTATTCTATGCTATTTCCTAGCATACATCAAAGCAAATATAAGTTCTCCTAGCATGATTCTAAGCATGTGCTCCTAAGCATGTGCTCCTCAACATATTTCTAAGCATTTGTGAAGAAAATTAAATTCCTAAACATGTTTCTAGATAAAGGAGGATAACGGACTTACCTCGACACGCTTGTCTATCTCGCAAAACAAATAGGGGTTAGAACAATTCATAATAATCCTAGCATGCTTCTAAGCATAAAATAAATCCTAAACGTGCTTATTCTAAGCATAAATAAACCTAAACATGCTTAATTCTAGGCAAGAAAAATAAATAAGAAAATATGAAACCTAAACATGCTTAATTCTAAGCCAGAAAAATAAGGAAGAAAATATTAGGGAGAAAAGAAAACTGCTATGGACATACCCTTTCCAGTTTCAGAGCAATATAAAACGTCCAAAAAATATTAGACTAGAAAGGACTCCTTCGAATTCTCACAAGTGTGTCCTAGAGGAGGGGAGAAGAGAGAGGAGTTATGGATGCCTTGAGAAGTGTGCCCAAGGTGTGCTTACATAGGCTTTCCTCGAAGTGAAAAAGTGATAAAAAACCAAAGTCGGATTCTGATAAACAATAACACGTGAATAGCACCATGTCAACATTGTTGTAACTGTTTGGTCTTCCTATTTTACAATTTTGCAATGCAGTCCCTTCTGATCTTTGTATATTCAATTGCTTATAACTTTTTGAGTTCAACTCTGATTCAGGATCTTTAAAATTTCTATGAAAATTAGACATCCATAGCTTTGCGAAGGTATATGACTCATCATCAAATTCCTCTTGGATTAATTTATGTGATTTTCTGAAATCATATGTTAGTTTTTGGGACCTTTCACCAACTCCCTCTCATGTTTCTTTTCTTGGCCTCCAAGGGCATTTTGGTCATTTTTTTACTCGACATTCATCTTTATTCCTTCATCGAGCCCCAAAAATTTAGTGTCTACAACTTCCCCCCTACTTTGGAGAGGTTTGTGAGGCATAAAAGTCAACAAAGTACTCTTGCTTTGTCTTGCTTTCTTCCCTCTTGACATCTTTGGCTTCATTCTTATTCTATCAGACATTCCCATTATCTCTCTCTCTTCTCCTATTCATGCAAAAAACTATGTCCATTCAAGGGTAGATGTGTGCATTCAAGGGCAGATGTGCCCAACCAAGGCCTAATGTGCCCATTCAAAGGCTAATGTGCCCAATCTAAGGGCTAATATGCCCATTGATAGGGTAATGTGCCCATCTAAGGGCTAGGAAGCATCCTTATAATGCTATGATAAAACACTCTTCAGTATGCCTACTTCCCAGGGTTTAAAACACTCTTGAGTACCTACTTTTTAAGGTTTGGTAACACACTTCAATACACCTATTTGAAGGGCTTGAAAGCATCCTTATTGTGCTATGATAGAACATTATTTAGTGCACCTACTTCCTAAAGTTTAAAATACTCGTAAGTCCACTACTTCTTAGGGTTTGGTAGCACTCTCAAGTGCACCTATTCTAAGGGCTTAAAACACTCTTAAGTGCACCTATTTCCTAGGGGTTTTGACACTCTTCAGTACGCCTCCTCTTAGGGCTTGTGTCTATTCTAAGGGTTCAAAACACTCTTAAATGCACCAATTTCCTAGGGTTTCCTTCTAATGCATGCCCACTGGAAAAACTTCTATCATGCACTGCTTTATAGTCTTTAGACCTTCTCATTCTTCGTGCATTCGGCTAAGTATTCTTCATTCCTCTTTGATCTCTCTAGACTTTGCATTCGTTAGGTTTCATGTCCCTCTTTTGAGTATTCCTCATGCTTCATCCAGTCTTTGTATTCATTGGGTTTCATGCCCTTCTTTCAAGTATTCTTGCTTCTATTCTCGATTTCTTCTAGTCCACTAGGAAGTCTCTTGAGGTCTTCATTCTAATGTTGTTCATTATCTGACTCATTGGGGATCGGTCCCTTGTCATTGCAAATTCCTGTAACATTGAAACATTTTTAATGTAAAAGCAATTTAAGTTTTGCCTTGTTCGATGTGTTCCTTAGAAAATAGCTTTCTAGTATCTGGAGGAATTCTTCCATGTGATTTTAGTCAATGATTCTTTCAACTAATGTTGCTTTTTTTTTCCATATGAGTTGCTAAACCATTGCCATGGCGGAGTGCTTATCATCAATTCTGTTTGGAAATTCTTTGAGTGCCTTATGATAGATGAAGAATTCTTCTTTTTTCCTTCTTTTCTTTCTTCTTTCTTTTTTCTTCTCTCTCTATTTCTTTTCTCTTCCTTCTCTATTTCTTTTCTTTTTCTCTTCCTTTTTCTTTTTCTTCTTTTTCTTTCTTTCCTTTACGTTCTCTCTTCTTTTCTCTTTTCTTTTTTTCTTCTTTCTTTTCTTTATTTATTTTTTTTAAGCCTCTAACCATTTTACTCTTCTAACTATCTAAATATGAATCATCTTCTTTTTGAAATCCTTTCTTCAAGATTACCTTTCATCTTCAAGGCGATGAACGTCAAATCTCTTCTCCAAAATCCTTGTTTTAGAGTAGTCTTCAAATTCCTTTTTCAAATGAGATGCCTTTTGAAGATGGACGCCTTCTTCTTCTTCACGGGAGATTTCTTCTTTAATTGGATGCTTTCTTTTTCTTCATGGAAGATTCCTTCTTCAAGGGAAATTCCTTCTTCAAGGCAGATGCCTTCTTCAAGAGAAACATCTTTTTTCAAGAGAGATTTTTTCTTCAAGATGGATATCTTCTTCAAGGCAATATATTCTTCTTACAAACTATTATGTCTCATCTAGACCATGGGAGCTCCTTTGAGGAAGTTTGACTTGTTCTAGGCAATTTGTAAATCTTGCAAATTGAGTGTCTTTTGGACTGTACTCACGCTTCTTGCGTGGTTGACCATCTCAAATCTTTATTCTCAAATGTGGTCTTCTTCAACGATCCTTATTATTATGGTAATCCAATCGTCATCTATAAGGTTGTCCTTCTTTTGGCATGTTGTACTATTTAAAAACTTCATTCAGGCATTTAGCATATCATCTTGCTTCAAGCGATCATTATATCTCATCGAGACTAAGCTGCTTGTCCAAGTAACTGGCATATTGTGTTGCTTCTATTCTCATTTCTTTTGTAGTTGCCCCCAGTATTTCATACTACTTTGTGATTCTACAAAACTTGGTCACTTTTGGGCTGTATACCATTCTGGTAAGTCTTCTAACTATGTATTTTTCATGTTTCCAATCATCCTTTGACCAATTGTTAGTCATAAAATGCAATACTATGCAATGCAATGTGAGTACCACGAGTCTTTCGATGTAGGATGCTTCTCATGTGTATGTTATAAATGTCTCATCAGTATTAGGTAAAGCGCTAATCTATACTTCATGTATGTATGACTTTTATCCTAATAGTTTTTCTAACTATATGATTCCTTTGCTTGAACTGGACGAGTCGTTGAGAGGTTGCTTGTCAAGAGTAGGAGGTTGAACATCTTTAGGTTCAGGTTGTTGTTTCTTTAGTTGACATTGATGATAAGTAAAGACTATCACCATTGGCCTTCCTTTTCCCTTCTACTTTTCTTCACCCCTTTCAATGCCTCTTCTCACAGTTCAACATGTTTGAGTTTCATCTAAGACTCTCTAGCCTCTGTTGAGGCATCTAAAGGATGACAACTAGAAGCAACTCGAGTCAGCAGTCTATGTGACACATCCGAAAAAGGATTGTCTCCCAAGTATAGGAGTGTCGAAGTAATAATCCCGGTGAGACCGAGGTCGATCCACAAGGAAGGAGATTTTAGTGTTACAAATTATAAGATAAGCAAATATGATTTGAATAATTCAAAGAAATGACAAGATAATATCAATAAATATGTAAGATGGTAGGTGGTATTACCGATCATTTAAATATAAAACAAAAAGCAAGAGGAGGTAAAACCATCCATGGAAATAGGTGGTATAACCAACCATAGTAAATTAAAGAACAATTTCATAAGGTGGTAGAACCTACCATAGTAAATAAAATAAAAAGTTCATAAACAATAGAATAATTAAAATACAAGAGGAATTAACACAATAACAATGAAGGCTAAGGTTAGGGGATCCGCCCTTGATATTTCAAATAAGGATAATTAACCCATTTTAGTTATATGAATTATATTTGTTTCATTACCAATATTTATACCACTTCTTGTAAATGGGTTCAAGCATCCAATGTGCCAATCACCATATGTCTACAACAAATCAAGGTTCCTAACTAGATTCGTGTCGGTAAGGAAGAACCATACATCATCTAGAAAGGATCCAAGCATTTGATGTGCCAAGGATTGTCGACAATGGATCAAGACCTCCACTTTACGAGTGGTGTCAAGATTGATTAAGAAATTAAATATAAATCATATTGAATAAACATTATAAGATTAAGATTATTAAGCACATATTAAGGGTTAAAGAATCCTTATTCTCATATCAAGGGTTTCACCCTTTCACCTTAGCAAAAGAGAAATTAGAATAACATTATAATAGAAAGAAAATAAAATGCAAGAAAAAGGAAATTCATTAATAACATAAACACACAAAACACAATACAAGATCCTAGCCAAAGCCAAAATGTTCCAGCCAAGGCCAAGATGCCCTAATGGGTCACAAGGCACCTCTATTTATAGATACATCCAGGGGCAAACTTGTCAAATTACAAGGGCATAATTGTCAAATATTAGTTGTAAATATCTTTGACAATTGGGATCATTAGGCACCGACTTTGACCATCAATTTTGACATCGAAATGTTGTGAATTTTAATCACATGTCTTCATGAAAGTTGTAGATATTTCTCTCAGCTTTCTAGAACATATTGATTTGCATAATTTGGATATGTATTTTGAGAGATACGGTCCAAATACTGAGGCCTGGTCAGACTGGGCCGAGACTGTAGATGGGTTCACTTCAAGCCCAATTTTGGTCCACTAAGAGCCCGAATTTGATGATGCTTGTGAAATGCAATCTTGTAGACAATTGAATCAGCTTTCCAAAACATTAAGAATTGCACCATTCTGATCTATAAATAGAGAGTTATGCCCATTTTACCGAACCTGTAACAAAACCAAAATTAAGAGAAATTAATTCAAAGATGCAAATGCTACAAATATGCTTAAGTTGAGGAATTTAATGACACTATTAATGCAATATGATGAACTAAACTCTTATTAAACATGCATATTTAAGTGTTCATCACACCCCCCAACTAGCTTATTGCTAGTCCCTAGCAATTAAAGCGTTATTATTTAGAAGTGATTTATAGAATTTTACATCCAAGGTGGTCATTATTGCACTCTCCTTGATTTTATCCAAATAAACAAACTCTCAACTGATTTTTTTTTTTTTAAATGACTCATGTACCCTTCAGTCAAGATATCCACAAACCTTCTTTTGTGCTCAGTTGACACATGACTATGGGCTTATTAGAAATAAGCCATATCGGTTCTAGTATTTATTAAGGCTAACAACCTTAGGTAGGGGGTATTCATTCATTTTATACATTTTTTTCTTTTTTCTCTTTTTTTTTTTTTGAAAGAATGCATCTTTAACCCATGTAGCGAGCCTTAGGCTAATGACTCCCAGACCAGTTGGCCTTAGGGCATTAGGTGTTAAGACACCCCTTCGAGCCTAACGACTCGGGTTGCCGATGCTTTAGTTTTGCTTAGAAACTTATGGATAGGGCAATGTTCAATCCCATTAAGCTTTCTCCTTAATCCATGTAGCGAGCTTTGGGCCAATAGCTCCCAAACCAGTTTGTCTTAGGGTATTAGGTGTTGAGGCACCCCTCGGGCTTAATTGCTCGAATTAAGGAGGCTACAAGACCAAACTTATCCACCATTGCTTTCTCTCTTTTTTCTTTTTTTTTTTTCATTTTTCATTTTTTTTCATTTTTTTTTAAACTTTCCCCTTCCTTTTGTTGTTATCCTAAACAAAACAAAAGAACTCAAATATTGCAATATTTCATTTCGCCACCCACAATCATACATCAAGGTATGTGTGTGTGTGAAGAAAGATTCATAGATACTTGCTTAATGAGCACATAAGCACACAATTTATTAAATGATAAGGTTGTGAGAGTTCATAGATTTGAATGATTCAAAGTGAAATGAATAAGACCTCCTTGTTATAAAATTCAAAAATCAAGACTAAATAATATCAAATAAGTCTTCAAAAATGCAAGAATAAAATGACAAATTGGTTAGAATGGGTTTCAAGAGTTCAAACTGGTCCTCCCTACTCTGCCATTCCTGACCCAGAATGCGTCTCAAGAGGATTTGAACTCCTTACACCGCACTCTGAATCTAATTACTAACTCGCTTTTTTTTTTTTGCAAGAAAAAATAAAATTTCAAGACACACTTATGTCTACTATCCTTCCCCCCCAACCAAATGAAACATTGTCCTCAATGTTTAAATGTAGAGAGATAAAGTATAGGGGACATTACCTGAAGCTTCTGTTATTCAAGAGAGATGACCTGAAAGACTCATAAAATAACATGCTAAAATAAAATAAAATAAAGGACAAGAGAAAAAAATTATAAACGGAGATTCAGATCCAATTTGCACTTTTTGTTTTGCCCTCTTGCCCAATTAATTTGAGTACTAGCTGGGTCAGGTTCATACTCAACTTCTTGTAATTTATCAAGTAACTCACCAGCAGAAGTGGCAGAAACAAGGATCTTTCTCGCTGAATGAGGGATAAAATTTTGTTCCACAGTTGCATCAACAAACTTATCAAAGGATCAAAGAAATTTTTAACATTCAACAAACCTATGGGTTTTTGATGGAGATTCAGTTGGGCCCAAGAGGCAATTTGAAAATTTTCTTCAAGAGTGCCAAAGCCACCTTGTAAAGCAATAAAGGCATCTGAATTGATGAGCATATGTGCCATGCGTTCATGCATAGAGGAGACCTGTAACTCCTTCCCAACCGTTTTTCCAACAATGCTGTCTACAGCCACAGCTTTAGGAATAACTCCTAACACTTGACTACCTCCTACATGTGCAGCTGTGCTACGCAAACCCATTAACCCGAGGCTACCTCCCCCATAACCCAGTGAATCTTTCTTTCAGCCAGTAGCCTACCAAGATATTTCGCTACTTCTACGAACTCTTCACTTTTACCTGGTCGAGATCCACAGAATACACATATCCTTTGGATTCGACATTTTGAAGTTCCTTCCATGTCTATGTAACTCTCTAACTATGTGTGAAAAAGAGAACAAGACATGTGGTATTTATGGAGTGCAAAAAGTTATGCTAATGATGATATCTATCTAGGTAGCTCGATTGTTTGTTGAAAAAGTTGACAATAATGCATAAAAATTCAAAAGATGATGAAATAAGACACCATAAGTCAAACAAAAGATACAAATTCAAAAATGACAGCTATAAGACATCAACATTCAGAAATGATGGTATGCATGCATATGTACAGGTAGTTGTGACTGTGGCTCACATCTTCCTCTGGTTTTACGTCCAGAAACGGCTTAAACACCTTCTATGAGTTGGGGATATGCTTCCCATCCAGTTTTTCTTATAAACTGGCAAACAGGGTCGTTTTGAGTCAGATTCCCAAGACTATAGCGTTCCTGCTCATCTCGGAATTGTGTCCACAAATTAAAAAATTCACGCTGCACAAGTCCACAAGAATGCGTCTCAAGAGTCGTTCGGATATCATCCAAAGACTCCTTACTCAGCTCCCATCCTTGATACTGTAGTTTCTTATCCCTCTGCGTTGTTAGCAAATATCCCAAGGAGTGGCAATGCTGGTTACAAGTCCATCTTGCACATCTGGGACAAACTTGTAACCTTTTCGCTCTTCGCTTTTTGGCATAAGAGCTTTTTCCCAAACATGGCATATGGGAAACAAGATTATCTGAAAACTCACAAGAGAATCGAACCTTGGCTTCAATTAACCATCTTAAATCAGCAGGAATACCCTTACACATCAACAACCTTAGTCTTTCTGCACGAGCTTTATAAATTTTAAGCAAATCATTTTGAGGAAGAGAGGGAAAGTGTTTGTGCAATTTTGTGAGAATGGTATCCATGTGAAGAAAATGAGAGAGAAGAAAAGAAAATGGATGCAAAGTGAGCAACAGTTTTTAGGGAACTGAAAAACCGACTTTAAATGTCACGAAGTACCGTATCCGCCACTTGACCGGGAAAAATCAATCCTTAAAAAGGATCGATTAAAGCAATGGACTCTTCGTTTTGGGAAAAATTTTCAAAGAATGGTTTTAACCGTTGTCCATTAACTTTAAACACATTACCATTCTTTGGGTTCTTGATTTCAACTGCTCCATGAGGGAAAACATTTTTAACAATGAAAGGCCCAGTCCAACGAGATCAAAGTTTACCAGGAAACAAATGCAATCTTGAATCATATAAAAGAACTTTTTGTGAAGGTTCAAAAGATTTTCGAACAATAGATTTGTCATGAAAAACCTTCATTTTTTCTTTGTAGATTTTAGAATTTTCATAAGCCTCATTCCTGATTTCTTCAAGTTCACTTAGTTGGAGTTTACGTAACTTGCAAGCATCATTCAAATTTGTGTTGAATGTTTTAATAGCCCAATAAGCTTTATGCTCAATTTCCACAGGCAAGTGACAAGGTTTTTCATAAACTAGTCTATAAGGAGACATTCCCAATGATGTTTTAAAAGCAGTTCGGTAAGCCCAAAGTGCATCATTAAGTCTTAAAGACCAATCTTTACGATTTGGGTTAACCGTTTTTTCTAAGATCTGTTTTATCTCCTATTAGCTAATTCAACTTGTCCACTTGTTTGTGGGTGATAAGGTGTAGAAATTTTATCGGTTATTCCATATTTCTTCATTAAGGTTTCAAATGGTTTGTTACAAAAATGTGTACCCCCATCACTAATAATGGCTCGAGGAATTCCAAATCTACTCAAGATATTCTCTTTCAAGAATTTGACAACTGTTTTGTGGTCATTGTTTCGACATGGAGTTGCCTCGACCCATTTTGAAACATAGTCTACTGCAACAAGGATATACACAAAACCAAATGACGGTGAAAAGGGTCCCATAAAATCAATACCCCAACAATCAAAGATTTCAACAACAAGAATGGGATTCAAAGGCATCATTTTTCTTTTTGAGATGGATCCCAATTTTTGACAATTTTCACAAGTTTTGCAAAATGCATGTGCATCTTTAAATAAGGTGGGCCAATAAAATCCACATTGTAAGATCTTAGCAGCTGTTTTTCTAGATGAAAATGTCCTCCACATGCTTCAGAATGACAAAAGTTAATGACACTACTTACCTCATTGTCGGGTATGCATCTTCTTATTATTTGATCTGGACAATATTTGAAAAGATACGGATCATCCCAGTAAAAATTTTTCACCTCGGTTAAAAATTTTCTTTTGTCTTGAGCTTTCCAATGATGTGGCATTTTCCCTGTCGCAAGAAAATTTACAATATTAGCAAACCAAGGTACAGTAGCAACGGAAAATAAAAATTCATCAGGAAAAGAATCATTGATAGGTGAAGTTTCAATTAATGTCTCTATCGTTAGTCTTGAAAGATGATCAGCAACGACATTTTCGGCTCCTTTCTTAGCCTTTATTGTGATGTTGAATTCTTGGAGCAATAAGATCCACCGTATCAATCTAGGTTTTGCATCCTGTTTTGACATTAATATTGTGTCCTTATCTAATCAGAGCAAGGTTTTAGTTATCTTCGTTGTTCTGTGCGATGGTCAGTGTAAATAAGTGTTGAAGAGCCAATTAAATAAGTCGAACATTTTGTCAATGCAAATCCTACTACTGGCAGTAGTTCTTGTCTCATTGTTGTGTAATTCATTTGTGCATCATTTTAAAAGTCCTACTTGCATATATATTACATACGGCTTACCTTCTTTTCTTTGTTCTAAGACAGTACCAACGCATAGTCACTTTGGGCATGACCATCAATTCAAAAGGCAAGGACGCAATCAAGGATTGGCATAATTGGAGCAGTTGTTAAAAGTCCAATTAGTGTATCAAAGGCAGTTTGGACATTCTTGAGTCCATTCAAAGGAATTATCTTTTATTAAGAGGTTACAAAGAGGTTTAGATATAGCACTGAAATTTCTTATGAACCTCCTATAAAATCCAGCATGCCCTAAGAATGAACGAACCTCTTTAACTGTTTTTTGTGGAGGCAAATGGGAAATTAATTCCACTTTTGCTTTATCCACTTTAATTCTTTTAGAAGACACCACATGACCTAAAACAATTCCTGAAGTGACCATATAATGACATTTTTCCCAATTCAAAATAATACCTTTTTCTACACACCTTTTTAGGACTTTTTCTAAATTTTCAAGACAATTATCAAAAGAGTTTCCAAAGACAGTTAAATCATCCATGAAAACTTCTAAACAATGCTCAACCATATCACTGAAAATGCTTAACATGCATCTTTAAAAAGTGGCTGGGGCATTACAAAGTCCAAAAGGCATTCTCCTAAATGCAAAAGTGCCAAAGGGGCACGTGAATGTGGTCTTTTCTTGGTCTTCAAGTGCAATGGGAATTTGATAGTAGCCGGAGTATCCATCAAGAAAGCAGTAGTAGGGGTTTCCTGCTACTCTTTCAAGAATTTGGTCAAGGAAGGGTAAGGGAAAATGGTCTTTTCTAGTGACATCATTTAATTTTCTATAATCAATGCACATCCTCCAACTAGATGAGACACGAGTTGGCAATGATTCACCCTTTTCATTTTTAACTACTGTAATGCCAGATTTCTTAGGTACTACTTATGTAGGGCTTACCCACTTGCTATCAGAAATAGGGTAGATAATTCCCATATCAAGTAGTTTAAGAACTTCAACCCTAATAACCTCTTTCATATGTGGATTTAATCTTCTTTGAGGTTGTAGGGATGTTTTGGCATTTTCCTCTAAATGTATTCTATGTGTGCAAATTAAAGGGTTAATGCCTTTTATATCTTTTAAAGTCTACCCAATTGCATTTTTATGCCTTTTAAGCACTTCTATCAACTTACCTTGTTGCTCGCATGTGAGGGATGAAGAAATTACCATAGGATATGTCTGATTCTCCCCAAGATATGCATATTTCAGTCCTTCAGGTAAGGGCTTCAATTCTAGCTTGGGAGCTTCATCTTCCTTGCTTTCATTCATTTGCCCCAATTCTTCACATCTTGATTTTGAGCCTTTTTCCATCACCTGTGCACAATCCAATAAAGAGCATATATCAGAAAGATCAGACTCATATTCCATTGCTTGATTCTAATGAATTCCACGTAGAGAAGTTTCGGGCAAGGGTCAGAAGAAGGATTGAATCTTCCACAATAGATTCATATTACATTGGCTTCATCAACTTCATCTTCTTCTGCATTTGGGTTCTTTGGTCACTATTGAAAACATTAAGTTTCAACGTCATGTTCCCAAATGATAGCTTCATGACTCCATTCCTGCAATTAATCAAAGCATTAGAGGTAGCTAGAAATGGACGCCCTAAAATAACAGGAATTGAATTGCTTATTTCCACTGGTTGTGTGTCCAAGACAATAAAATCCACTGGGTAAATGAATTTATCGACTTGAACTAACACATCTTCTACTATTCCTCTTGGTACTTTAATTGATCTATCAGCAAGCAAAAGAGTCACAGAAGTTGGTTTTAACTCACCTAGATTAAGTTTTTGAAAAACCGAGTATGGAAGCAAATTCACACTAGCACTAAGATCAAGTAAAGCTTGTTCAATTTTATGGTCTCCAATAACACATGAAATTGTAGGACAACCTGGATCCTTATATTTCACTGTATTATTATTTTGAAGAATAGCACTTACTTGCTCGGCTAGAAAGGCCTTCTTTTTCACATTGAGTTTTCTTTTCACAGTGCACAAGTCTTTCAAAAACTTTGCATAAGAAGGTACCTGTTTGTTCACATCAAGCAAGGGAATGTTGACCTTTACCTGTTTGAAAATTTCAAAGATTTCAGAATTATGAGTTAGCTTCTTTGGTGTAGCTAATGCTTGAGGAAATGGAGGCACAGATGAGGATTTGGTTTCTTTTTCGCTAGGTGTTGGGTTGGCAACCTCTTCCTGTCCTTTAGAGATCGATTCTTCTTCTTTCTCACAAGGATTATGAATGTGTTTTTCAACAACCTTACCATTGCGAAGGGTCATGACTGACTTGGCTTGATCAAAATAATGGTTATTTGAATTCCCTGCATTTGAGTTAGATTGATCTTTGGGGTTTTGCAATGTTTGAGAAGGAAATTTTCCTTTCTCTTGGATGCTACATGTAGATGCAAATTTGGCAAGAGTTTCTGACAAATTTGCTAGTGTTTGAGCAGTTTGACTATTGAAAGTCTCTTGCTTTGTAATGAATGAATGCAATATCTGTCTCTTATACACATCTAGATGTGTATAAGAGACAGGCATATGCATGATCATGAGAATTTTGAAAATTTTGTTGTGCTTGAAAAGGGACTTGTGAAGATTGTGCATGATTATCATTTTTCCAGCTAAAATTTGGATGGTTTCTCCATCCAGGATTGTAGGTTTGTGAATATGGATTGTGATTTGGCCTTTTGAAAGTGTTCAAGGCATTGGCTTCTTCATAGAGACATTTCCTAAAGGCAGGCAAAGTTGGACAATTATCAGTAGAATGGTCATTGTCATCACAAATATTACAGACATTTTCTTGAATAGAATTCAATTGACCACTCTTTTTCATTTCTAAAGCCTCGACTTTTCTAGCTAGGGATGCATATTTGGCTTGAAGGTCATGGTCTTCCCTAAGGTTGTAAATACCTCGATTGGATGTCGAGGTTTGGGCCTTGCTTGGTACCTCATAGGTGCCAGTAGTGTCCCAATTTTGTGCCTTTTCTGCTAAGGAATCTAGGAAGTCAAGTGCTTCCTCAGGGTCTTTTTCTTTAAATTCTCCTCTACACATTAATTCTACTAGTTGCTTATCTTGAGGTGTTAACCCTTCATAGAAGTGTGCAACTATTCTCCAAGTTTCGAAACCATGGTGAGGACAGGTATTAAGTAGTTCCTTATATCTATCTCAATATTGGCAAAGGGTTTCCCCTTGTTTCTGAAAGAAATCAGAAATTTGTCTTTTAAGAGAATTTGTTCTATGGGTAAGAAAAAATTTTTTCAAAAATTGTTGTTTCATCTCATCCCATGAACTAATGGAATTCGACCTCAAATTTTGTAGCCATTTTCTAGCTTTATCTTTTAAAGAAAAAGAAAAAAGCTTTAATCTAATGGTGTTTATGCTACAATTTGGGTCAGTGTAGGAGCTACATACCTCTTCAAAGAGTTTCAAGTGGGAATATGGGTTCTCCTTGTCAAGGCCATGAAAAGTGGGTAGAAGTCGAACAAAACTTGGTTTGAAATGGAAATGGATTGAATCTGGAGGAGAAACTACACAAGATGGTGCACTAGTCCTTACCGGATTCATGTAGTTTCCGAGGGTTCTTCGTTGGTTTTGATCATTTTGTTGCGAACAGTTGTCCCCTTCATCCGTGAACATTTCTTCATGATTGTTGGCCATGTTTTCTAAGGAAGATGATGTTTTTCTAACAAGTCTACCACTAGATGTTCGTGACCAAATTTTCATGCAAGAAAGAGAGAAGAAAAGAGAGGAAAAGATGAACTCAAAAAAAAATAAAAAATTTAGATCTAAGAGGAGAAAAGAGGAACACTTAGCCATTTCGCACAGGCCAATTTTTCCCTTCCCCGGCAACGGCGCCAAAAACGTTGACACATCCGAAAAAGATTGTCTCCCAAGTATAGGAGTGTCGAAGTAATAAACCCGGTGAGACCGGGGTCGATCTACGAGGAAGGAGATTTAAGCGTTACAAATTATAAGCTAAACAATGTGATATGGATGATTCAAAGAGGTGACATGATAATATCAACAAGTATGTAAGATGGTAGGTGGTATTACCGACCATTCAAATATAAAACAAAAAGCAAGAGGAGGTAAAACCATCCATGGAGATAGGTGGTAAAACCAACCATAGTAAGTTAAAGAACAATTTCATAAGGTGGTAGAACCTACCATAATAAATAAAATAAAAAGTTCATAAACAATAGAATAATTAAAATACAAGAGGAACTAACACAATAATAATGAAAGCTAAGGTTAGGGGATCCGCCCTTGATATTTCGAATAAGGATAATTATCCCATTTTAGTTATATGAATTATATTTGTTTCATTACAATATTTATTAGTACCACTTCTTGTAAATGGGGTTCAAGCATCCAATGTGCCAATCATCATATGTCTTACAACAAATCAAGGTTCCTAACTAGATTCGTGTCGGTAAGGAAGAACCATACATCATCTAGAAAGGATCCAAGCATTTGATGTGCCAAGATTTGTCGACAATGGATCAAGACCTCCACTTTACGAGTGGTGTCAAGATTGATTAAGAAATTAAATATAAATCATATTGAATTAAAATTATAAGATTAAGATTATTAAGCACATATTAAGGGTTAGAGAATCCTTATTCTCATATCAAGGGTTTCACCCTTTCACCTTAGCCAAAGAGAAATTAGAAGAACATTATAATAGAAAGAAAATATTGCAAGAAAAAGGAAATTCATTAATAACCATAAACACACAAACACTATAACAAGATCCTAGCCAAAGCCAAAATGTTTCCAGCCAAGCCAAGATGCCCTAATGGGTCACAAGCACCTCTATTTATAGATACATCCCAGGT
This sequence comes from Boswellia sacra, assembly GCA_013180625.2. Lineage (NCBI taxonomy): Eukaryota > Viridiplantae > Streptophyta > Magnoliopsida > Sapindales > Burseraceae > Boswellia > Boswellia sacra. The sequence continues at coordinate 52,444 of SNVD02012063.1, forward strand.
GCAAACTTGTCAAATTACAAGGGCATATATTGTCAAATATTAGTTGTAAATATCTTGGACAATTGGGATCATTAGGCACCGACTTTGACCATCAATTTTGACATCGAAATGTTGTGAATTTTAATCACATGTCTTCATGAAAGTTGTAGATATTTCCTCAGCTTTCTAGAACATATTGATTTGCACAATTTGGATACGTATTTTGAGAGATACGGTCCAAATACTGAGGCCTGGTCAGACTGGGCCGAGACTGTAGATGGTTCACTTCAAGCCCAATTTTGGTCCACTAAGAGCCCGAATTTGATGATTCTTGTGAAATGCAATCTTGTAGACAATTAAATCAGCTTTCCAAAACATTAAGAATTGCACCAGTCTGATCTATAAATAGAGAGTTATGCCCATTTTACCGAACCTGTAACAAAACTAAAATTAAAAGGAAGTTAAGTCCAAAGACGCAAAGACTACAAATACTGTCTCTTATACACATCTAGATGTGTATAAGAGACAGTCTCATGGGCCATTATAATTGATCAGGTTTTATCTCTCTTTGCCATCTGTCTCATTTGCTTTGTTGTTTGTTTTTTACTTTCGTTTGCTCTTGTGTTTTTATTTCTTTTATGTGTCTCTATTTTCTTTTCTTTTCTTTTCTTTTCTTGTGTTTAATTTGATTATTCCGTGCTTCGAGTTAGTTGTGCAACAGCTTGAGGAAACATTCAAACGGGAGTTGAAGCCATTGTCCGAAGGTTTGAAACGTGCATATCTGGGAGAAGAGCAAACTCAATCGCATTATCGGTAATATCTCTCCTTTTCTTCTCTTCAATGGATGCTGATATCTTTCTATCGAACCTTCGTAAATATTTCCCTTCACTTCCTCAAAATGCTGTGTTTAAAATTTCTAAAGTACGGATGACTAGACTTTGGGCATTGATGCTCCTAAATGTGCCTGCTGATATCCGATGGCTTATCGAAGCCAAGGTGAGATTGTCCGGCGAGCCGGACATTAATCTCGCAAAATACATGCCTGGTCTAGGAAAGAGCTACTACTCCAAGAGGCGAAGAGCGAAAATGTTACAAGTATGTTATAAATGTGCTAGATGGAATTGTAAACAGACTTGTCGTTCATTAGGTTTTGTGTCCAGAAATAGAGAAGATAAACTATCATTTATTAAGTATGGTCTAAGTAATGAGTCGCTGGATAATGTTTTATTAACTCTTGAGTCACATTCTTGTGGACTTGTTCAGCGTGAATTGCTTAATCTATGGACACAATTTCGTGATGAATTGCAGTGTTATAGTCGAGGGAATCTGACTAAAAACGACCCTGTTTGCCAGTTTATAAGAAAACTGGATGGGAAGCAAATCCCCGACTCATAGAAGGCGTTTCAGCCGTTACTGGACGTAAAACCAGAGGAAGATATGAGCCACAGTCACAACTACTTGTATATTTGAATGTGTGTTGTTGTTGTCGAATTTTATTTCTTTCTTGTTTCGTTTGATCTGATTACCAATGTTGTTTTTTGTGTTGTTGTTGTTTGTTGATTTTGTTTGTTTTAATTTCAAGTTTTCTTTTTGACAAACCATATGACTACCCTATGGCATAAGTACACGTGAGAGACAAGTGTGGAGGTTTTGTCAACCTCCACCGAAAGTGTATCTCCATTTTCCATGCTTCACGTGGGAGACAAGTGTGTAGGTTTTGTCAAACCTCGCCGAAACATATCTCATTTTTTCAAATCTTGGGGCGATAAATCTGCATCGAGCAACTCCCACCGAAATTATGTCCCCATGTGTCAAATTTAAGAGTTATATATCCATGCTGCATATTTTGAAATGTCATTTCATAACCTGTATTACACTTGAATCGCATAATACCTAACGTACATCATTGTCTTACACAAGTTTAGAGCACTTTTAGCAATGGAAAAAGCACCAATTCGGCGATTCCAAAATATATGCGTATTTTGTGGATCGCAATTTGGTAAAGATGGAGAGTTTACAACAACAACTCTTGATCTTGGTAGGACATTAGCTGCGAGGGGTATTCATTTGATTTATGGAGGGGGTAGTCTTGGGTTAATGGGATGTGTGTCGACAGCTGCATCCTTGGGATGAAGTAAAGTTCTCGGCATTATCCCTAAACCATTAGCTGTGCGAGATATCGTAGGCAACACAATCGGGGAAGAGTTACAAGTCTCTAGCATGCATGAGCGTATTGCACATATGGTTGTTAAGTCCGATGCATTTATAGCTTTGCCTGGTGGTTATGGTACATTAGAGGAAATATTTCAAATCACCTCTTGGGCACAGCTAAACATCCATCGAAAACCCATTGGTTTGTTAAATGTCAATAATTTTTTTGATGGTTTGTTGTCTTTTCTTGATCAAGCAGTAGAAAAAACTTCATCTCACAGTCGGCGAGGCAAATCCTGGTTACAGCTTCAACTGCAGGGGAGTTAATTGACAAATTGCAAGCATTCGTCTATTCGCCTGATCCAACAATAGCTCGGATAGATTGGTTTGCGGAGGGCAATAAAAGGCGTAAACTGGATTTAGCGCTCCATCTGTAATCTTTATCTACTGGTTTGCTTCACTTTTGTTTGCTTTCTTTTTATTGTGTTTATTTGAGATTTTTCATGTTATTTCTTTTGAGCTTTTTCAGGTTATTTCTTTCGTTCCAGGTAATTTTTCTAATCTTGGATTTTAGAGTGGTGGCTTAAAAAGTTCAAGTTCTCTTGAAACGCATTCTGGATTTCTTTAATCCATAATGGCTGAATAAGGAGGCTAACTTCTAAACTTTTTTGACCCATTCTAACTGAATTGTTTTTGTTTGCTGACTTGTTGGACTTTGTTATTTTATGAGTAAGTTTAGTTTTATGTAATTTAGAGTTGTTATGTGTATTTGTCTTTATCAGTTTCGATTCCAAAAAAAATTGTGGAAAAACTTGAGAATGGCAGAATATGGGGTTTCTTTAACCCTTGAAACGCATTCTCTCTAAATGAATTTGTAGTTTGTTTATTTCATATTGTTTGAAGTTTCTTGTTTTGTTCTTTCATAATAAAGGTATATAGGCTGGAAATCTTAAGTCTGCGGGCTACTGGTCCTAAGGATTGTTGAAATATACAATCTTGACTCAGGTGTAACAACGCCACGTACCTCTTTTCTTGCATTTTGTGGGTCGATAATAAGATAATGATTGAATTAAGAATAACTCTTGGAAAATGATAAATGATGCATGGATCTGTGTGCTTGAAATGTTTATTGGTTTCCGCTTTGCTTTTGATTCCTTGCGCAACATTGAGCACTGAGCTATTATCACTGAGTTATTTGTTCACTTAGAGAAAGTTTATGTAATTTAAATGTTTCTTTAGATTTCAATGAATTCTAGAACTTGTTTGATGGTCATTCGAGGCGAAATCCTAGACTGTGCAACATTGGGGAAATGATTTAGGCCAACTTTGGACCGTTTGAGCCTTAATAGCCAACCTTGACTGAAATTGATCCCTAGTTACCCCTATGAGCCTCTGTAAGCCTATTTCTTTGTTAACTCACTAAAAGATTTCCTAACCTCAAATGAATTTATTCCAAACAGTTTATCCCTTACCTATGAGCAAGTAGATCGTTCACAATTAAATTTTGAGCTATGTTCTGGTTTTGGGAAGTAGAGGAGGTTGGGATATGTCATGAGCAATACAAGTGAGTTCTATTGTGTTTTAAAAAAAAAAACCAATCTGTACTTATCGTCCACGTACTTACACATTGAGGACAATGTGTTGTTTAAGTGTGGGGGAGGAGAAGTGTAATAAAAAATAAAGAAAAAAAAAAGAAGAAAAAGAGATCCATACCCTTGAGTGTTCTAAAAAGAATGAAACAACAAAGTGTAGGGGTGTAGTTTTCTTTTGCTTTCTACAAAAAAAAAAGATTGAATATTCTAAATAAGTTTGGGAGAGTAACCTGGTGAATTGAAATAAAGTTGTGTTATAGGGTTGAACTCTACATAGCCTTGAATGATTTATGTGTTTGTGGGTGATTTGAGCCAAATTATTATCCTTTATCATACCTTCACCCAAGCCAAACGTTACAAGCTTAATAAAGCCCTACTTAATCCTTAGTGTTGTGCTTGTCTACATTAGTGGAGAGTGATTTGAAAAGCAAGCCTATGGAGTTCATTTATACACACATCTTCAATATTAAATATGATTCATTTTTATGCATAAACTCATCCGGGTTACAAGTGATTAGGTGAGAATGGCTCTACACACACACACTTGAGGAATTGAAGTGAAGCGAAACTAGTCCTTGAGATGAAATTCTTGATCAAGTGCATTATTTTAAAGTTTTCCTTGGGTTGTAATTAAGTACAATCTTTGAGGCCTATTTGCAAGTTGAAGCATTTGTGTGTGTTTTAATTTTTCTTTGATTCTGTTTCGGTTTAGTTTTGTTTCGTATCATTTTAGTTGCTCGAGGACTAGCAAAATCTAAGTGTGGGAGAATTTGATAGGTGTCTATTTATGTATTACTTTTATATCAATTCGTCCATGTTTCTTTGCTATATTCCTTGGTATTTTTATGTTTTGTGTGGTTTTGATGTTTGTAGGAGTTTTGGAGCAACTTGCACAAAAATGGAGTAAAACCCTTCATTTTCACCTCTGCTTGTCAGTGATCTTCTCGGATTTAATTGTATTGATATACAATGAACCCGATGACATATTATATACCGTTGGAAAGCTCTCGAAGTCTATTTTCTGGAGAAATTTACGGTTTATAAATCCATTCAGTGTACCAAAAGTTGTAATCAAACCAGTGTGAGATGTATAGAAATATAATTCCACAAGTCACTGTAGCATGTATAATACGTGGCAATTGGTGCAGGTTACTATAGCATTATATAAACAACAACAGTTGTTAGTGGTTTTATTTTGATAACTTTTGAATAAGGGGAGAACGTGGAGGTTAGGCTGCATCTCTTTGGATTTCTCTCATCTCTTATAGTTTCGTGAATGGAGATTTATGCTTGGAAAGAGGAAGAACTGAGTACAAATCCTAAGAGATTTCCTCAGATTTGCTAAGTTTTTTTCATTTTCCCTTTCCATTTTCCTTGAATTGCTATGGTACTGTTGTATTTGTTTCCTGTCTGAATATGTGTTAACTAAAATTGAATTGGTTGAGGGTGATTTCAAAGCCCTTGACATGGTGTTGTGTGCTTGATTGTGCAGAAATTATTATCCATCTCTAATTGAAGTTGCTTGTATTTTCCCATATTCAATTCTTATGATTAACTTGCTGATTGTATTGTGGGTGGCCCCACTGATATAATCTGATATTGTTGTAGTGTCTATTTATATTCATTTTCATATCAATTTATCCATGTTTCTTTGCTATATTCCTTGGTATTTTTATGTTTTTGTGTGGTTTGATGTTTGTAGGAGTTTTGGAGCAACTTGCACAAAAATGGAGTAAAACCCTTCATTTTCACCTCTGCTAGTCAACCATCTTCTCGGATTTAATTGTATTGATATACAATGAACCCAATGACATATTATATACCGTTGGAAAGCTCTCGAAGTCTATTTTCTGGAGAAATTTGCGGTTTATAATCCATTCAGTGTACCAAAAGTTGTAATCAAAACAGTGTGAGATGTATAGAAATATAATTCCACAAGTCACTGTAGCATGTATAATACGGGGCACTGTAGCAAGTCACTGTAGCAGAGTATTTAAACACATTTTAGGGTTTTATTTTCATAACTTGAAGAGGGGATAACGTGGTAGAGGCTGCAGCTCTGGAATTCTTTCATCTCTTGGAGTTCTTGAAGGAGAAAGGAAGCTTGGAAAGAGGAAGAACTACAATCCAAAGAGAATTACATCAAATTTGCTAATTTTTTCCCTTCCCTTTCATTTTCTGGAAGTCTCCATGTTGTATTGTATTTACCACGTTCTTAAACATGTGTAACTGAATCTGAATTGGTTGAGGGTGATTTCAAAGCCCCTGATATGGTTTTGTAAGTTGATTGTGCAAGAAGTTGTTATCCAATTCTCTAATTGAAGTTGCTTGTATTTTCCTATATCTAATGCTTATGATTGCTTGCTGGATTGTATCTCGAATGGCCAACTGAATATAATCTGGTTTGTTGTCTATTGCTAGACTAGAAATCTTGATCCGTAATTGTCTTGAATTTCTAATCCTTAGTAGCAAATTGTGATCAGAGATTGCAATTGGAGAATACAACCTAAGTTAAATAATCCGAGCTTGTGTGTTTATTGCTTAAATCATCCTATCTTTCTTATCGTAATGCATCCATTGAATTAAATTTAGAGAGCTTGTTCTAGTTTGTTTAATGGTTAGAGATTAAATAAAGAGCCTGTTTTATTTAACAACAAAGTAAGGAAAGATTGGGATAACAGAGCATGTTGTTAACTACGGTTGATAATTTCAATGGTGTAATTGGATGACAATTCTACAATTAATTCGCAAATCCATATCTTGTGGTAGAGAAGGATCCCTTAATCAGGTTTCTCTCATTGATTTTTCAATCTGTTTAAATTTGTATTGTGTTATTTTTTACTTGCATTAATATTTCTTCTAGTTAATCAATCAGCAAAACCCCCCTCATTTAGTTTATTGTTGCTTTCGAATAACAAATTCAATTAGAATCAATCCTCGTGGGAACGATATCTTACTTATCACTTTATTACTTGTGCGACTAGTATACTTGCTAGTTATGAACGCATCAATTGTCTATTGCTAGATTAGAAATCTAGATCCGTAATTGTCTTGAATTTATAATCATTAGTAGCAAAATTGTGATCAGAGATTGCAATTGGAGAATATAACCTAAGTTAAATAATCCGAGCTTGTGTGTTTATTGTTGAGATCAACCTGTCTTTCTTTTCGTAATGCATCCATTGAATTAAATTTAGAGAGCTTGTTCTAGGTTGTTTAATGGATAGAGATTAAATAAATAGCCTGTTTTATTTAACAACAAAGTAAGGAAAGATTGGGATAACAGAGCTTATTGTTATCTACGGTTGATAATTTCAATGGTGTAATTGGATGATAATTCTGCAATTAATTCGCAAATCCATATCTTGTGGCGGAGAATGATCCCTTGACCAGATTTCTATCATTGATTAATTCCCATTTCAATTAAGTTTGCATTGTGTTATTCATTAATTACCGTCGTATACAGTTTTTCATCTAGTTAATCAACCAACAAAACCCCCCATTTAGTTAATTGTTGCTGGAAATAACAAATTCAATTAGAATCAATCCTCGTGGGAACGATATCTTACTCATCACTTTATTACTTGTGCGACTAGTATAATTGCTAGTTTCAAACGCATCAAATACATAAATAAACACCTATCAAATTCTCCCACACTTAAACTTTGCTAGTCCTCGAGCAACTACGACGATATGAAACAAAACTAAATCGAAACAGATTCAAAGAAAAAAATTAAAACACACATGTTTTAACTTGCAAATAGGCCTCAAAGATTGTACTTAATTATAACCCAAGAAAAACTTCAAAATAATGCACTTGATCAAGAATTTTATCTCAAAGATTAGTTTCGCTTCACTTCAATTCCTCAAGTGTGTGTGTGTGTAGAGCCATTCTCACCTACTCATTTGTAACCCAGATGAGTTTATGCATAAAAATGAATCATATTTAATAGTGAAGATGTGTGTATAAATGAACTCCATAGGCCTGCTTTTCAAGTCACTCTCCACTAATGTAGATAAGCACAACACTAAGGATCAAGTAGGGCTTTATTAAGCTTGTAACGTTGGCTTGGGTGAAGGTATGATAAAGGATAATAATTTAGCTCAAATAACCCACAAACACATAAATCATTCAAGACTATGTAGAGCTCAACCCTATAATACAACTTTATTTCAATTCACCAAGTCACTCCCCCAAACTTATTTAGAACACTCAATCTTTTTTTTTTTTGTAGAAAACTACACCCCCGCACTTTGTTGTTTCATTCTTTTTAAGAACACTTAAGGGTATAAATCTCTTATTCTTCTTCTTTTGTTCTCTTTTTTTTCTTTTTTTCTTTTTTTTCTATTACACTTCCCCTCCCCCACACTTAAACAACACATTGTCCTCAATGTGTAAGTACGTGGACGATAGGTACAGATTGGCCTTTTTTTTTTTTCTGTTTTTCTTTTTTTTTCCAAACACAATGGAACTCACTTGTATTGCTCATGATACATCCCAACCTCCTCTACCTTCCCAAAACCAGAACATAGCTCAGAATTTAATTGTGAATGATCTACATGCTCATAGGTAAGGGATAAACTGTTTGAAACAAATTCATTTGAGGTTAGGAAATCTTTTAGTGAGTTAACAAAGAAAAAGGCTTACAGAGGCTCAAAGGGGTAACTAGGGATTAATTTCGGTCAAGGTTGGCTATTAAGGCTCAAACGGTCCAAAGATGGCCTAAATCATTTTCCCAATGTTGCACAGTCTAGGATTTTGCCTCGAGTGACCATCAAAAAAGTTTTAGAATTCATTGAAATATGAAGAAACATTTAAATTACATAAACTTTCTCTAAGTGAACAAATAACTCAGTGATTATAGCTCAGTGCTCAATGTTGCGCAAGGAATCAAAGGCAAAGCGAAAACCAATAAACATTTCAAGCACACAGATCCATGCATCATTTATCATTTTCCAAGAGTTATTCTTAATTCAATCAGTATCTTTTCATTGACCCACAAAATACAAGAAAAGAGGTACGTGGCGTTGTTACACCTGAGTTAAGATTGTATATTTCAATAATCCTTAGGACTAGTAGCCTGCAGACTTAAGGTTTCCAGCCTATTGATAGGTGTCTATTTATGTATTACTTTTATATCAATTCGTCCATGTTTCTTTGCTATATTCCTTGGTATTTTTATGTTTTTTGTGTGGGTTTGATGTTTGTAGGAGTTTTGGAGCAACTTGCACAAAAATGGAGTAAAACCCTTCATTTTTCACCTCTGCTAGTCAGTGATCTTCTCGGATTTAATTGTATTGATATACAATGAACCCGATGACATGTTATATACCGTTGGAAAGCTCTCGAAGTCTATTTTCTGGAGAAATTTACGGTTTATAAATCCATTCAGTTTACCAAAAGTTGTAATCAAAACAGTGTGAGATGTATAGAAATATAATTCCCCAAGTCACTGTAGCATGTATAATACAGGGTACTGTAGCAAGTCACTGTAGCAGAGTATTTAAACACATTTTAGGGTTTCATTTTCATAACTTGAAGAGGGGAAAACGTGGGAGGAGGCTGCATTTCTGGATTTCTCTCATCCCTTGGAGTTCTTGAAGGAGAAGGAAGCTTGGAAAGAGGAAGAACTACAATCCAAAGAGAATTACATCAAATTTGCTAAGTTTTTCCCTTCCCTTTCATTTTCTGGAATGTCTCCACATTGTATTGTATTT
>SNVD02012065.1:0-61561 GCA_013180625.2 Boswellia sacra
CAAATAATAAAAAGATGCATACCCGACAATGAGGTATGGGACAAAGCTCTTATGCCAAAAAGCAAAGAGCGAAAAGGTTACAAGTTTGTCCCAGATGTGCAAGATGGACTTGTAACCAGCGTTGCTGCTCCTTGGGATATTTGTCTAACAATCGAGAGGATAAACTACAGTTCATCAAGAATGGACTGAGTAAGGAGTCTTTGGATGATATCTGAGTGACTCTTGAGACGCATTCTTGTGGACTTGTGCAGCGTGAAATTTTTAATTTGTGGACACAATTCCGAGATGAGCAGGAACACTATAGTCTTGGGAATCTGACTCAAAACGACCATGTTTGCCAGTTTGTAAGAAAACTGGATAGGAAGCACATCCCCAACTCATAGAAGGTGTTTAAGCCGTTTCTGGACGTAAAACCAAAGGAAGATGTGAGCCACAGTCATAACTACCTGTACATATGCATGCGTGCCATCATTAATGCCTTATAGCTGTCATTTTTGAATTTGTATCTTTTGTTTGACTTATGGTGTCTCATTTCATCATCTTTTTGAGTTTTTATGCATTATTGTCAACTTTTTCAACAAACAACCAAGCTACCTATATAGATGTAATCATTAGCATACCTTTTTGCACTCCATAAATACCACATCTCTTGTTCTCTTCTTCAACATAGTTAGAGAGTTGCATGAACATAGAGGGAACTTCAAAACGTCGAATCCAAAAGATATGTGTATTCTGTGGATCTCGACCGGGTAAAAGTGAAGAGTTTTTGTCAGACACAAATTATCTTGGTATTACTACTGGCTGAAAGAAAGTTCATGTGGGTTTATGAAGGAGGTAGCCTCGGGTTATGGGTTGTGTGTCAAGAGCTGCACGTGTAGGAGGTAGTCAAGTTTTAGGAGTTATTCTTAAAGCTTTGGCTATAAAAAGCATTGTTAGAAAAACGGTTGGGCATGAGTTACAAGTCTCCTCTATGCATGAACGCATGGCACATATGCTCATCAATTCAGATGCTTTTATTGCTTTGTCAGGTGGCTTTGGTACCCTCAAAGAAATTTTTCAAATTGCCTCTTGGGCCCAACTGAATCTCCATCAAAAACCCATAGGTTTGTTGAATGTTAACAATTTCTTTGATCTTTTAATAAGTTTTGTTGATGCAGCTGTGGAACAAAATTTTATCCCTCATTCGGCGAGACAGATCCTTGTTTCTGTCACTTCTGCTGACGAGTTACTTGACAAATTACAAGAAGTTGAGTATGAACCTGACCCAGCTGGTACTCAAATTAATTGGGCAGGAGGGCAAAACAAAAAGTGCAAATTGGATCTGAACCTCCGTTTGTAATGTTTTCTTGTGCTTTATTTTATTTTATTTTATGAGTCTTTCAGGTCATCTCTCTTTAATAATAGAAGCTTTAGGTAATGTCTCCTATACTTTATCTCTCTACGTTTAAACATTGAGGACAATGTTTCATTTGGTTGGGGGGGAAGGATAGTAGACATAAGTATGTTTTGAATTTTCTTTTTCTTAAAAAAAAAAAAGCAAGTTAGTAATTAGATTCAGAGTGCGGCGTAAGGAGTTCAAATCCTCTTGAAACGCATACTAGGTCAGGGATGGTAGAGTAAGGAGGACCAGTTTGAACTCTTGAAACCGATTCTAACTAATTTGTCATTTTATTTTGATTTTGTGAACTCATTTTAGCTAACTTGATATTATTTAGTCTTGATTTTTGAATTTTATAACAAGGAGGTCTTATTCATTTCATTTTGAATTCTTCAAATCTATGAACTCTCACAACATTATCATTTAATAAACTATGTGCTTATGTACTCGTTAAGCAAGTATTCATGAACCTTTCTTCACACACACACATATCTTGATGCATGATTGTGGGTGGCGAAATGAAATGTTGCAATAGTTGAGTTCTTTTATTTTGTTTAGGATAACAACAAAAGGAAGGGAAAAGTAAAAAAAAAAAAAAAAGTGAAAGCAAAAAAAAAAGGTAAAAAAAAAGAGAGAGAGCAATTGTGGATAAGTTTGGTCTCGTAGCCTCCTTAATTCAAGCAATTAAGCCCGAGGGGTGCCTTAACACCTAATACCCTAAGACCAACTGGTTTGAGAGCTATTGGCCCAAAGCTCGCTACATGGATTGAGGAGAAAGCTTAATGGGATTTAACATTGCACTATCCAAAAGTTTTTAAGCAAAATAAAGCATCGACAACCCGAGTCGTTAAGCTTGAAGGGGTGTCTTAACACCTAATACCCTAAGGCAAACTGGTCTGGGAGTCATTAGCCTAAGACTCGCTACATGGGTTAAAGATGCATTCTTTTAAAAAAAAAGAGAAAGAGAAAAAAGAAAAATATATATATATGTAAAATAAATAAATACCCCTCACCTAAGCCCCATAATCATGTGTTGACTGAGTATAAAAAGAAGGTTTATTGATATCTTGACTGAAGGGTACATGAGTCATTTAAAAAAAATCTGTTGAGAGTTTGTTTATTTGGATAAAATCAAGGAGAGTGCAATAATGACCACCTTAGATGTAAAATTCTATAAATCACTTCTAAATAATAATGCTTTAATTGCTAGGAACTAGCAATAAGCTAGTTGGGGGGTGTGATGAACACTTAAATATGTATGCTTAATAGTGTCATTAAATCCCTCAACTTAAGCATATTTGTAGTCTTTACATCCTTTGAATTAACTTTCTCTTAATCTCGGTTTTGATGTAGGTTCGGTAAAATGGGCATAACTTTCTATTTATAGATCAGAATGGTGCAAATCTTAATGTTTTCGAAAGCTGATTCAATTATCTACAAGATTGCATTCAAGAGTATCATCAAATTCGGGCTCTTAGTGGACCAAAATTGGGCTTGAAGTGAACCTATCTACAGCCTCAGCCCAGCCTTATCATGCCTCAGTATTTTGACCATATCTCTCAGAATATGTATCCAAATTGTATGAATCAAGATGTTCTAGAAATCTGAGAGAAATATCTACGACTTTCATGAAGACATGTGATTAAAATTCTCAAAAATTCAATGTCAAAATCGGCGGTCAAAGTTGGTTTACCTAATTACCCCAATTGTCAAAGTTGGTGCATCTAATATTTGACAATTATTCCTTTGTAATTTGATAAGTTTACCCCTGAATGTATCTATAAATAGAGGTGCCTTGTGACCCATTAGGGCATCTTGGCCTTTTCTGGGATCTTGTATTGTGTTTCTCTCTTGTGCTTTAATGTTATTAATGAATTTCCTTTTTCTTGCAATTTGTGTTCTTTCTCTTATAATGTCTTTCTAATTTCTCTTTTGCTAAGGTGAAGGGGTGAAACCCTTGATATGAGAATAAGGATTCTCTAACCCTTGGTATGTGCTTAATAATTGTAATATTGTATTGTTTATTTTATATGATTTATATTTATTTTCTTAATCAATCTTGACACCACTCGTAAAGTGGAGGTCTTGATCCATTGTCGACAATCCTTGGCACATCAAATGCTTGGATCCTTTCTAGATGTCGTATGGTTCTTCCTTACCAACACGAATCTAGTCAGGAACCTTGATTTGTTGTAGACATATGGAGATTGGCACATTGGATGCTTGAACCCATTTACAAGTAGTGGTATAAATATTGGTAACGAAGCAAATATTATTCATATAACTAAAATGGGTTGTTTATCCTTATTAGAAATATCAAGAGCGGATCCCCTAACCTTAGCTCTCATTATTATTGTGTTAATTTCTCTTGTGTTATTCTCATTTTTATTTGAGAACTTGTTCTTTACTCATACTCGTTGATATTATCTTGCCATCCCTTGGAATTATCCATATCATATTTGCTTACTTATAGTTTGTAGCGCTTAAATTTCTTTCCTCGTGGATCGACCCCGGTCTTACCGGGTTTATTACTTTGACACTCCTATACTTGGGAGGCAATCCTTTTTTGGATGTGTCAGTTGGCAGAGCATTTGAAGGAGAATTTGGAGGCTTTAAAAGGATTACTTTCTTCTTCTATTTCAAGTCTATAACCATGAAATCTAGCTATGAATTATTAGATTAGGCAGTGATTTATGGCATTTCTATATCATGTATATCATGAAAAATGCTGGGAAAAATGAGTTATGGTGAGTTATGAAAGATTTAAAGAGATTGGATGTTATTAGGAAGCTAAAAGTAGAGTTTCAGTATAAATCTTGTAGAGTTCTTTTCTTGCATAGTGCTGAGTATGAAAATTTCCAAAAATTCTAAGGTCATCTTTTGGTTTTAAAATTTTTACAAGTGAAATTAGACATGTCGAGGGTTATGTAGAATTTTGAATCACTAAAAAATTCGAAGTACGTGAATTTTGGTGAATTTCTGAATTGCTGACATGAAATTTGGACTTCCCTTGTTTTTAAACAGAGCAGGGGGAACGAGTTTTAATTCAGGGAACAAATCTTTGTAAAAACTCTTGGTTTTTGGTATGCAAGACCTTGGACATGTTTTATTTTGAACTACAAATTTTCATGGTTTTTGGAGTTTTGCATAAATAGTTATGATTTTTCAAAATTAGGTCTGTGAAATTGAAGTTTTCAACTTTCGAAACAAAGCCAGGATAGTAAATTGCTTGTGACCAATCTAATTTCCTTAAAAAGTTGCAATTTTTGGTGAAATGACTTTTATATATTTCTAGTACTAGACTGAAAAGTTTTATAAACACTACAAGAAAAATGCTCATATTTAGCGGTTTTTTACCGTCAAATATATACAATATTTGACGTTTTTAAACCGACACCAATGGCACCACCAAATATAGTCTATTTGGTGGTTGGTCAACCCGACAAATATGTACGCTACTATACTTGGTGGCTTTTGGCCACCAAATATGGTTAATTAAAAAAATTAAAAAAAAACATATTTGACAGTACGTATAAGATCAATCTTACTTATAACCTGGAACTTGATGGAACAATCCCAATTGAAATAATGAATCTCAAGAGCCTAAAAGACTGTCACTCTTCTAAAAAGAGAAGATGCATGGCCTTCTGATTTCAGGAACCATTGATACAACAATGCAATACTACTCTCAACTATAGTACTAACATTATTTAGTAGAAAATTAGACTCATTAAAAACAAAGGGCCTATTACCAGCGCATGCAAGCAGTTTTTAACAATGCAAACCTGCTGTTATTTCTCCTTCAGCACCTGTAGTCTTCAAAGCAGAAGCCTCGTTTGCTTCTTTCTCTTCTTGACCAGATTTCTCCTTCATTGATTTCAAACTTCCACCACTTTACTGAGCACCTGTTTGAGGACTGGTTGCCTAAAAGGAGACAATATGGAGCAACAATAATTAAGGATAACAATATTGATGAACTTGTTTTTTGCATTATGGAGAATTTAGGAATAGGAAACTAATTTGTTCATCTTTTTAAAGTCTACTTCAATTATACATAAGAGAAAGAAGCTCATACCCTGTTCCTAAATTGTTTGCTCTGCTTCATGTCCTTTCTTTGAAGATCGAGTCTTCACCTCCTCTTCTTGGCGTTGTCTTTCCATCCTGAAAAATACAAAATAATTTTATATAAGCTGCAAAAAACAGTAGGAATTGCAAATACTTAATACTGTTCAGAAATCCCACAAGCATAAGTTGAAAGGAATAATCCAAAGAATTTTTTTTTTTTTATTCTAGCATGACCTTCTTAAGTGCCAAGAAATATTTAATCAGCAAAGTTGTTGTGTAGATACAGACGAACATCAAACACAAAGATGGATCCAAACATAGGCCAACTTGCTTGTAGTTTAATGATTAAAATATGAAATATTTGAATACAAACCACCCAGTCAACCTCTTTATTTGATGCCATGTTTAAGAACTTGAAATCCCAAAAGCTAGGAACACCAAGAAAGCACCATAAACAACAATATTTAAACTCTAAAAATTTTTCAGTATATTATATAAGCTCAAACATATCACAATTTCAGAATGATCACTTATCATATACTAGCTAACCAAAAATGTTAAGAATACCTCCTCTGCACCAAACGGATGAAGTGTTGGGGACGGACAAGAGATCGCTCCATGTCAACAAGTGCAACTACCATCTTCTTTGCTTCATTCTTAAACCCTTCTAGTGCAGCAGTTGTAATAGCCACAACCTTGTAAAATTAATACCATTGAATTTTATCAAGAAAAAATATCTCAACCATAAGTAGTTTAAATCATCTAGATACACTGTTAATATTGTTCATAATAATCATAAGCAACCACACTTCTCGCTTGAAAGGAGGATATCTTCCCAGGCCTAGTGCGGAATTTGCAGCAGTGGAAACTATATCAATCAAGACATGGTGTACCTGTTTTAAGTAAATTAGGAATTCCATGCATCACAACATAAACAAGACTTATACTAGACTTATACATCCAAAAATCATATAGAAGAAATTTCTTATGCACAAGACTCATAATTAACAATCTGCTGCCCTAATAAGAAAACACAAGAAAAGGTAGTTTGCAAAATATGAAATAGTTTTTATTTAAATGCCCATATCAGGCACATTCAATCCTCTTTTTATGCTACTCCTAGGGCGGGAAGAAGATAAGAAAATGCGAAGCCTTCTCTTGCTTT
Source organism: Boswellia sacra (assembly GCA_013180625.2). Classification (NCBI taxonomy): domain Eukaryota; kingdom Viridiplantae; phylum Streptophyta; class Magnoliopsida; order Sapindales; family Burseraceae; genus Boswellia; species Boswellia sacra. The sequence continues at coordinate 6,609 of SNVD02012065.1, forward strand.
CCCAACCTCTTGCTTCTAAAGGCACTTCATTGCAAGCAACTTCATGTCCCGACCTCATTGCCTTCGGGTAATCGTAAATCCCTTCTCTTCAAAAAGCACAAAGATAAATAAAATGCTAAATAATATATAAAACAAAAACATAAACATTTAACATCATAAATGGAATACAAGGGGGATAAAGCATCTAAATGCTACAAGTAAAAAGTGCTTTAGTAGCACATTGCTTCGTTACCTCATCAACACAAAGACGAGATGGTTCTTTTGCAAGCTCCAGGACACCCTTTATCAACGATCTCAAACCCTTTTCAGGGGATATGAGATATGGTTGATAACCATCTGCTCCTAATACAATATGGTATAAAATGAACTTTAGGATCATAAACTTCAAATCTTTAAATGATTACAGCATATGCCATAGGAAGGAAATTGGTATAAGCAGCAGGAACATACCCTCTTGACATTGTTGATGTCAAAATGTCTGTCCAAAGGAAGCTGCTTCATCCTGTTTGGAAAATTCCCCTCAAAACTGGCAACAATTTTCCTATTTTGAGATCTTTCTCCTTCTTGCAGTTCAAAGCAAAAGTTACTTTCCATGGTTATGTTCAAACCCACCATTTATGGGTAAAGTTAACATATGATGTTCAAAATCTCTCCTAATTAATTGCCTATTATGAAACTACGTATTTCACATCTTCTTTAAGTTTTTAGCATCAATCAAACCACAAATCTCCAATCTCAAATTCATCTTATTCCATAACTAAATTCTAAAATCCCTGCAAATGTATTCCCAAAATGCACGGAAGACATTTCTTCAACACACAGAAAATGTTCAATCACCATTCTATTAGTCTAACAAAAATTGAATACAGGAATCTTCTACACTGCCAGAACAACAAAGATCCTAAAAAAAACAAACCAACAAAACAATATTTGATCACGATTCAAGCCATCACAACCAAAGAAACTCAAAACCCAATTGCAATTACACACGAAAAATTTAGAACAAAAAAAAAACAGCAAACGGGTCAACAAAGAGGAACACAAATAGACCTCGTACGATAACCCGTGCTTGTTGAAATGACCTTGGATCCCAAAGAAGACGATAAAGATGGCACTCACAATGACAAACATTTTCATGACGGGAGCATTATCTAAAACAAAATTGGATTCATAAACAAGAAATATTGCATTAAAATTCATGAAAATTACAAAACAATGACTTAAATCAATAGGTACATCATGGGACTGGCACCTACTGAAGCCAAAGGGGCTGCCATTCATCTTCTCTTTCTCTATATCAGAGAAGGAGAAACCAAGCAACAATCAAAGGGTTTGTGAAAAGTGAAGAGCAAAATGAGGAGGGGTGAGGCGGCTAGGGCAAAAGTGTGTGAAAGAGAAAAAGTAAAAATTTTTATTATATGTATATACTTGTCACAAATCTAAGAATGTGATAAATATGTTTTTGGAGTCAAGACAATAAATGACAAATATGAGTAATAGGCGGGTTTGACCTCTAAACAAGTGTCATAGATATCACTTTTTAAAAAAACCGCCAAATAAGAAAAATAGAAATTGTCAAATATGTGAAAAATTCTTGTAGTGAAAGATTGATTTTTGTAGAATTTTATAAAATTCTTCAAAGTAGTGCTGCTCAATTGAAAGACCTGTGGACAAAATTTATGTGTGGACAAAATTAAAGGATTTCAAGGGGCACCTGGCCTCATTTTGATTCAATAAAATTCATGGGATATAATGTATGTGTTTACTTGAGTCCCATGAAATTTGGTGATGATTAGGATAAGTATCCCCTTATTACAATTATTCAACCGACTATGTGTGTATAGTATTGAATTTTTAGTGTAATTATTGGTTGGTTGAAATGGTTACTAACCCTTCAAAAATTTAATGACTTCTAGGTGGAAATCAAAATCAAGAGGTGGAGTTAATCAAGTAAGTAGGTAGACCCCTTTTTGAGGACACAACGAGTAATTTAATTACAATAAGATGCATAGATTCCATGTGCTTATGAATTGTTTATTGAGTTTGGTTTGGTTTAACCACTATGAATGTGACAGATGGATATTTGAGTGCTACCATATGCAATGGAATTTTGGTGTGTAATGGCACGAATCATGTGTGCCAATGAAGTTCTACATATGTATGAATCATAGAATGCATTGGTTTTTGAGCATTCATGTGTGTATGTGAAAATGTGTTTGATTCGATATGCCACAAATATGTTCTGAATGGAAATGTGAATAGGACCATGAACACATGAAAGTTGAGGTGAAATGGCATGATTGGGATTTATAGTTGAATAATGATGTGTGGTTTCACTCACTTACATATGTATGTGAGCGATGTTTTGTTTGAATTCTATGATTGTGAGACATAGAAATATGGAATGTGATTATGTGTATGTGAACTTTGCTGTGGAAAGGCATGAATAATAATTGATGATGAAACTTTATGTGTGTGAAAGTGTAATTCATGCCTAAAGTTCTAGGACACAAATTCTCTCTCTATGGTAGGCACATATGTATGTGTGGTGTGTAAACACATATGTGTGTATTAAGTCACCAATGATGATACGTAACAGATGACTAGTGGCCAATGAAATATGTCATTGACGGCGATACGTAACGGATGACATATTTCCTAGAATGAATTAATGAAAATATATGTCATGCACGACGATACGTAACTGGTGACTCATGGCCACTTGGGTATACCATTGACGGCGATACGTAATAGATAGTATATCCTTTGAGAATGATTGTGGAAATTGTGTCACTGACGGTGATATGTAATAGGTGACCAGTGGCCTACGGGTTGTGCCATTGAAGGTGATACGTAACGGATGGCAACTCTCAAAAAATGATTATTGAGAATATTAGTCACTGACGGCGATACGTAACGGATGACTAGGCCACTCGGATAAAGCACCAACAGTGATACATAATGGGTGGTATTTCTCTTAAATGTGTGTTGCATAATACATGTCATTAACAGCGATACGTAACAGATGCATGTTGTGAATTGTGTTATATAAAAGTTCTAACATGAGTAAGTATCTAGTGTCCTTAAGATTTGTACACTCATGTGTTTTGAGATTTGTGCCTCAAATGCATGTGCTTAAGTTGTGTATTAAATGCGTTTAAGTGTGTTCTAAATGTGTTTAAGGTGTGTATAGCATCAATTGTATGTTATGTGAATTGAATAAATAGCTCAAGGTCAGTAGAATGTGTTTTAGACGTGTTTATATATGGGATAAATATGTAAAAAGCAAGAATTTTATGTGTTGAAAGATAAGTATGTGTCATATGGTTGAAAAATGGCTAAAGTATATTGACCAAATATAGAAAGTTGGTGCCGGAGTGCCACATAGGGCGCTCAGGAGTGTAAAGCTATGTGATGAAATTTTAGTTAAGGCAGAAAATTGGCGCCGGAGCGCCAGCCCAAGATATCAAATGAGAGGGGAACCCAAAACTTGGTGTCGTCGCATCAAGTACCCTGCGCAGGAGCGTGACCCATGTTCTTTGTGCACTAATTATCTGACTTGTGGGTGAAGAAAGGATTTCTTGTACATTAAGAAAGGAATGCATATTGTGTTTTATTTGGGTTATTTCTACACGATCCGTCTTTACATTCTAATTCTAGCTATTTACTGGGTAATATACTCATTAGTCTATTGTGATTCTCAGATGATCGTTATTCAACTGGACATGTAGAGGATTCTAGCAGGACGACATCAGAATTTCCCTTGACAACCACTAAATGGCTGCAACAATCTAAATTGTTGTGTGACTCATTAAATTTGATTCTTTTGAGCTCGTTAATGTAAATAGTATTGTCATAATGTGGTTGACATGATAGGAACTTTGAATTTTGTTTGATAATAGTGATGGAAAAATGTTTTTCAGTTTCCATTACTTGTTATTCTATCTGAATGTTAGAGTCACATTCTGGACCCTTATTGAATGGGGTGTGACGGTTTTGCTGATGAATATTCAAATGAAAAATGAGATGAATTGATTATTTAACTCATCAATGGCTGAATTAAACTCATTAAAGGGAGAATTAATGTTTTGACATTAAAGCGAGAAACCGTAAAGTGACTATAGGCTGAGAAGTGTCCATTAAATGTATCTTAGTAATATTGCCAAGAAGTTTCACATAATATTAATGCCTCATTAAAGTGAAATATGGGTTAACTCATAAATATGGCCATTAACAAGAGAATGAATAAGTATGCTTTAATAAAGTAATAATTTATTTACATCTAAAGGTTTTTTTTTTTAAATACAAACTCAATTCATACTTTTCATCTATAATAATGAAATGAATACTCTATTTGTATTTCATTTTTAAAATTCTGAAATTAATTGATTAACTAATTTTAATACTATATAAAAACATATGTTCTAGAATAAATATTTATTTAAATAATAATATGATAAATTATCATTCCAATATAATTTAAAATAAAATAAGTGATTAAATAACACTATTTATGATGATAGTTGATATTTTTCCTAAGGAAAATTTGTTCTTGAAAATAATTAAATTCTTCTTACACGTTTTTTGATGATTTTATTTGTCTCTTATAAGAAAATAACTTCTTTTCCAATGGTATTTTGAGGTCCTCAAAATTAGGTCATTTATAATGATTGCATTTCTTATCGTAATAAATGATTCCAAAGTAAATATTTTGTAAGAAAAAAAAGTCCTCGAAGTATATTTATTTTTATAGAAAACATTCTCTCTCTCTCTCTCTCTCTCTCTCTCTCTCTCTCTCTCTCTCTGTCTCTCTCTCTAATTGAATGCTGATGTATTCATGTATTTAAATGATCGTCCTTCTTAATTTGCATTAATATTATATAAATGTACCCCATATTCCATTAATTCTTGGAGTTATATGTCAATGATTATTCAACATAAATCTATTAAGTTACAATTAATTGAAATTTATTAAACGTATTACAATATTCAACAATATATACACACACACAAAATGAGGGTCCTTAGTAATCTAACCCTAATCTTAGGGCTTTCCTTGCATTAATTTCTAGCAATATAGCCTTTAACAAATTTTCAAAAGAAAGAGTTATAGTGATCAATCGAAATCGAGCAAGAGCAACATGGCTAAAATGGTGAAGGTTGATGTTATTGCTAGAGAAATAATCAAGCCATCAGCTCCAACACCTCCTCAATTAAGCGTTTTCAAGCTCTCCCTCTTAGGCCAAATTTCTAAAACTTACGTACAATTCATTCTCTTTTACTCCAATAGCAATCATGTCAAGGCTGCTCATATGTCCGACTCTCTAAAATCATCTTTATCAAAAATCCTCACTCGGTTTTACCCATATGCCGGCAGAATAAATAATGATTTCTCCATTGATTGTAATGATGAAGGAGTTGATTACATTGAAGCTCGAGCTAGTTGTCATTTATCCGACATTCTTGAACAACCCAATCCTTTTTTGCTAAAAGAATTTCTTCCATGTGTAGATCATCGTGATCGTGATAACGTTTTTGTCTCAGGACCATGTTCCTTACTACTTGTTCAAGCCACCTTCTTTGAGTGCGGTGGAATGGCACTTGCAATGAGTGTATCTCACCAAGTTGTAGACGGTTCATGTCTATGTACATTTATCAAGAATTGGGCAGAAATAGCTTTGAATAATAATCCTACCAAGGTAGAGCCCATAGAAGCTGTGGAGTCTTTGCTTTTGCCGCCAAGACAATTCTCAATGCCCCTAGTAAAGCCAAGTGGAAGAAAGTATATAACAAAAAGGTTTGTGTTTGATGTCTCAAAGATTGCTTTGCTAAAGGCCAAAGCTAGCAGTGAAAGCGTGCCGCGACCGACAAGAGTGGAAGCTATCACAGCACTTCTATGGAAATGTTCAATGGCTGCATCAAGATCTATTCGGGGACAGGGGACATTAATGCCAAGGCCATCTCTGTTGGGCCATGCTATTAATTTACGTAAAAGGTTTGTCCCACCATTATCAGAAGGCTTGATTGGCCATTTTGCTTATCGCTTTATTGCTCAATATGATCAGTCAGATGAAAAAGAGATGGAATTGAAAGACTTAGTTTGTCAGCTAAGGAAAGGAGTAGGAGAATTTACTGGTGAAAATGTTGTGAAAATGATTAGAGGGGATGGGCAAATTATTATAGACAATTTAACAAAATATAGAACCATGATCAATACCGGTGATATAGATATCTATAACTATAGCAGTTGGTGTAGATTCCCAATTTATGATATCGATTTTGGTTGGGGAACGCCGACATGGATTGGTCTTGCTAACCTGAATGTCCCAAATATTGCTGTTTTAATTGATCAAAAAGGGGGGGAGGGGATAGAAGCTTGGACGTCTTTGTATGAAGAAGAAATGGCCTTAGTCGAATGCAATGAAGAGCTACTTGCATTTGCATCACTGAATCCCAATGTTCTCAATTGATTGACGACCTGAGTGGAATTCAAAACTTTCTTCAACTTTAAAAATCTGTAACGCTGCATGTAACTGCGTATACGCTTAAATAACTATACGAGTGAATTGTATCTGCTGCATGTAACTATGTATAACCTTAAAATATGTGTGATATTATGTATACTCTAGACTTTCTTCTATATTTTAAATAAAATATAATTATGTAAGTAAATATATATGTGCGATATTGTGTATTTGCTTTATTGCTCAACAAATAACAATTTTATATATGTAAAACCTTTCTTTAAGGCTTTTCAAATACACATCTTTAGCTCTCCTCATATTGGCTATTTTCTCTCCTAAGAGAGATTTTTATCCCACTAATAAGGTTAGTCATCAGAAAATTTTTTTTTGACTATTTGTTCTAGAATTTTGTATTTGCAGTGCACCCTTACAAAACTAGGTTATTGTATTATGGAGGTTAGCACTTGAATCCTAATTTTGCACTAGGACATTGTCCTAACCATAACCTTATAATTATTATGGCTTCTATATCTTTGCCAACAATTTTAACTATTTATATCCTTAAATAACTATGAATTACTTGTTATTTTTTCCCTTTATATTATAAAATAGAGGCCAATTGATGTATGGATCACATGCTACCCATATAAAATTATTAAATACATAGTGTACGAATATTATGAAAACACAATTGATGAAATCTCCTTTAACATTTACCGTACAATAGTAAATGAACAACATCCTCAGCCTATTTAGACTTGCATTTAGTTGAACCACCCATCATTGTGCTTGAAGCACTCTTTGTATCAACCCTATGCTCCTCACATGAGGCGCTCCTCACTAATGTTCTTCGGTCATTTGTTGCAGGAGACTTAGTAACTGTTGCATCCACTGTCACCTTGAAGTTCACAGCGCCACTTAATCAGTCTGCAACTAAATCTTCTGCAATGGAGGCATCGATATACGCCGAAGAGACAGCAATATTTGCCTGAAGCCACATCCTGTCATTATCACTGGCAAAGAAGGATTCTATTAAAGCAGAGGTGATTTTTTTTTTTTTCTCCTTGTAGAAAACTGAAGCCTTGATGTGGTTAAAATATTTAAAGGGGTTCCAATAATTAGGTTTTTGATAGAGAAAGTAACATTGAAGTTGGGAGTTAAATGAGAAGAATTACAAAAATTAAAGTTATGTACGCTAAGTGAAACAACTTCAAACACTGGTGGACGTAATTGGATAGAAATTACAAGAAAAATTATACATAGACAAAGATAAACAGAAAACCCTATTGCTGTTGCTATAATTATATCACGAACGATTTCCTTGCAACGTTAAGTGTATTTCTGGTCTTTGTTGTGCTGTGGTTTGGAGTTTGTGCGGTTGAGTCTCGTGGTGAGTTGATGGTGGTGGTTGGTGGCGTGGAGACTGGGAGGAGGCAGCTTTTTTCATTATCGGGATCAATGGGGAAGCGCATGATTGTCTTTCCTTGTTGTTGATGATCTACCATTGATTGCCAAACAAAAGAAAATTTGAAGATTTCGAAGGATCGATGAGAAATTGCTATACAATTGCATAGAAAGAGAATATATAGAACACCATGGACATAGAATTTCTGCTCATTGTTGTGATGCCGGAATTTTCTTTTCGGATTAGGAATTCTATTAGAAATCGAGTGCAATAAAATACGGTTAAGCTCTTTAGCATTATTATGATTATTTTGTATTATTATGATTAATTTTTACTTCCTGGTTTGAATAAAATTTCTTTCCGGTAATGCTTCTTAAATTCATATTGATAAGTTAATTCAACATGATATTTCAGAAGATTGAACGGTTTTAAATGTTACATTGTCTATTATAAATCACTTAAATTGCACCATCCAATAAATGAAAAATGAAAAATGCAAAATGCTTTTAGAGGTCTAAATATAGTAGTACTAAACTTACAGCCTAGGTCAAATTTAATTACAGTAGTGCTAGACTTATAACTAAATATAATAAAAAAATTGAGGGAAGTTACAACAAAAAAAAATTGAGGGAAATTACATATTTATTAGGATTTTACTGCTGAAACTTTTGAGTTTGTAAGTTTAGCATTATTGATTAAAAATTTAAAAAAAAAAGAAGTTGGCAATGTTTAAAAGAATTTAAATGCCACAATCACCATCCAATAGACAAAAAATGCACAGTTCTTTTTTGGAGTTTAGTTTTAAGGTTTAGTATCTACGGCATAATTTGTAGTTAATTTTTAATCTTAATGAGGTCTAATAATTTGTAGTTAATTTTTAATTAATAGAAAACCTGAAACCAAGAATTTTTTAGAAAAATAATTCTCATATGACAGAGAAGCGACATGTTACTCATATGAAAACAATTAAACAGTGTAAAAACAATACGATTAAATAATTAAACTATTAATGAACATCATGATCTAGAACCCTTTTAGATTTGCATTCAGTTGAACAACCCATCATTGCCCCCGGAGCACTTCATGTGTCAATCCTAATCTCCTCGCATGAGGTGCGCATCACTATTGTTTCTTCAGAAGGTGTTGCAGGATCCACAGCAAATATTGCATCCACTGTCCCATTGAAGTTCACAGCGCCACTTGACCATTCTGCAACTAAATCTTCGGCAGTGGAGCCATTGATGTACACTGAGGAGACGCCAAAACTTGCCTGCACCAACTTCCTGTCATTCTCACTGGCGCCAAAGGGTTCGATTAGGGTAGACGAGATAATATTCTCCTTGTACAGAACGGAAGCCTTAACATGGTTGAAATATTGAACTGTTAATCCACAATCAAGGTTTCCTATAGAGACAGTGACATGAAGTTGGTAGTTAAATAAGAAGAATTAGAAATATTGAAGCTATCTAGACTGAGTGAAACAACTTCAATTGCTGGAGCAGCTAGTGATGGTTGGGTAATAAAAGATAAAATTAAAAGTATACAACAGCATACAATTGCAATCCCAAATAATACTACCATTATAAATCCCTCATCGAGTTCCTTGGTAGTGGGTTTCCGCTCTTTGTTGTTCTCTGGTTTGGGAGTGTGGATGGTTGAGTCTCGTGGTGAGTGGTCGGTCGTGGTTGGTGGCGGCGGCGGCGGCGGCATAGAGACTGGAAGGAGGATGCTATATTGCTTTTTATCCGGATAAACGGGGTAGCCCATGGTTGTCTTTCCTTCTTGTTGATGATCTTCCAATGATTGGAAAGCTAGAGAAAATTTAAATATTGATCAAGGGTTTAATGAGATATTGTTAACGAAGAATATATATATATATATATATATATATATATGGAAAGAATGGGGAGCCACCTTTTAGACTCTTTTTTACACCACATACCCACCATTCGATAAATAAAAATTAATTCTTCAAATACAATGGTGTGTCAACCACAAGTGTATTTATTGAGAATATATTTTATTTCATCCGTAGATTTTTTTTATTTCCTATATAATTATTAATTTTTTTATCTTTTCTCTTTCATCCTTACTCAAATTCTCCCTCTTGTGTCCCCAACAATGAAGTAAATTCAATAAAAATAAAAATATAAAAGACCTCGAGATATTTCAATCACTTTAACAAGATAAAAATAAAAATAAAAATTCTCTCTCCTCTCTTTTCACCCTCAACAAGATAAATTGAAAAAACAAATTAAAAATTCAAAGTTAACCAAAAGTCATTAACTAAACTCATATAAATCCTAGAAGTAAAATTAACTTGGAGATATTTCAATCACTTTAACAGCATAAACAATAAATAAATAATACAAATAAATTTGAATGACGAAATGTATGATGAATTGAACTTGAGGATAAATTTGCACATGGATTTTGATTAATTATTGTTCTTTTTTAAGATTACTGTTTTAAGATAAAGATTGTGAAGAGAGGATTTTGATCAAGTAAGTGGGAGTTTTTTAATTATTATTTTTTAACTACTCTATTTAGACTGATAAGAGGTTAGAGCAGCCTACTTTCCTGGAGTGAATGCCTTTTCTTTTACAGTCAAGAGTTGAGCAAGAGGAAGGCCTTGCTTTTTTATTGGAATTGGTCTTTCTTCAGCAAATAGTATGCCTGATGTGGATGCCGGGAGAAGAGAAAGGAGACACAAGAGATGAGTAGAGTATAAAGAAAACAGATGTATTTTTATTTATTATTTTTTATTGAATTTACGTCATTGTTAAGCTTGTTGAGGAGATTAAGCAATGACGAGGGAGGAAAGAGAAAAAAATTAACAATGTTATAGGAAAGAGAAAAAAATTCTAAAGAGGAAATAAAAAGGATTTTTAGTGAATACATTTATAGTTTACATATCATAATATTTGAACTATTGTTTTTTATTCATCCCAAGTGAGTATGTGGTATAAAAAAATGTAATTTTAAGGGGTTATGATTTCATTGGAGGAAAAAAAATAAATAAAAAAAATTAGATCTTCAATATGATTTTATCACTTAAACTGTCATATTAATTATAGACTTTGTGTTGTATTTAAGTTATACATTTAGTATTATTGATATGACCAATTGCGTCAGATAATTTTTTTTTCCTATAATGAATTCTATGTGAAATAGTATATGCGTTAATTGAATACAATTAAGCGTTTTAGAATTAGTATTATCATATATTGAGGTAGGATTTGTTTCCGGTAAGGTATACTTATCGAAATCATAATCATAAATTAATTTAATAAACAAGATTTCATAATTAGATTGAAACGTCTTAAATGTTATATTATGTTTTATTTATTTATTTGTTATATCAATCAAAACTTCAACTTTCACTTTATTCTATCTTATCTTAGCACATTTTGTACAGATCAACTCCCATACGCTTTGTTCTTAAAAAGTAAAAATAAAAATAAAAATTATTTTTATGCATTATAATGGCAATTATCAAATTCCAAATTCCAACAATCCATGCATTTTGTTTTTATTCCAATTATTTTGAAATTTTATCATGATTAATTACGTCCTTCGTGTTTTTATGTATTTCTTAATTTGCAATTATTTGTTCTTAAATCTTTTGAAAGGAAGTATCACTCGATAAAATTTCAGAGTACACATTGCAATTACTCTTTAAAAGTTAAAATTAAAACAATAAACAGAAATTGAGAAAGAATGAATAAGTGGCTTGACCTTGAAATATTGTCACCGTACCGAACCAAAGTGCAGAGCATGCTGAAGAGTAGAAAGTTGGAAAGACAGATCGAGGCCAAGAAGAAAACTCTAGGAGTTGGCTTGTGTTTTGATAGAGTGAAACGGTCGAGAGCAGAACAATAATGGAAAAAAAAAAAAAAAAACAGAGAAATCGTCAGATTCTTTTACAAAACAACTGTTCAAAGTACCAAACTCGCACGTTTAACGATGTATACAAAAATTTGTTAAAAAAAAAAAAATTTGTTATTATTTGTTATGATTAAAATTTAAGCCCTACTTTTGCATTTTAAGTTTGATACAAGTGATTGGATGTTGTGTTTAATTTAATTATCGACCTAACTTCTCGTCTGTCGAGCTACAACTTACCGAGGAATCAAAATTTACTTTAAAATGTTATAAATAAACAGAAGTTAACATTAGAAAATAGATTATTGTCCGGAAGCATGAACAGAAAACAAATTCTGAATGAATAAACCTTCAATTAGGGGTGATAGTAGCATATCGAAATATTAATTTCCAGAAGATACAAGGTTTTATTGTGCACTTTACATGCAAGGCAGCAAGAGTTGAATCATGGGTGAGGCAATTATGAGTCCTTTCCAGTTGTCAAAATTATTGCTTTTAACACAAAGGCAGGCGCTATTAAATTTCTTAGACCATGGGCTTGAAATTTCTGATCAAATTGTTGCGTTACATGAAATTTACTATTTCGGATTATGAAATCACGTTAGAAACCGAGTGCAATGGCATACGGTTAAGCGTTTTAGCATTATTATGATAATCTTTTACTTCCTAATCTGAAAATTTCTTTCTGATAATACTTCCTAAAGTCATATTCATAAGTTAATTCCACATGATATCATAAGATTGAACGGTTTTAAATGTTAAGTTTTCTTTTATAAATCACTCAAACTCACCATCCGATGGACATAAAATGCACCAATCCATAGACGAAAAATGCACAATGCTTTTTTGGATTTCGTTTTTGAGGCTTAGTATCCACTGCATAATTTGCAGTTAATTTTTAACCTTGATTAATGAGGTCTAATGATAGAAACATGAAACCAAGAATTTTAGAAAAATAATTCTCATATAATAGAGAAGCCACATGTTCCTTATATGAAAACAATTAAAATATTAATGAACCCTTTTAGATTTGCACTTGGTTGAACCACCCATAATTGCCCCGGAAGCACTCTCTGTATCAACCCTAATTCCCTGGCATGAGGAGCTCATCACTATTGTTTCTTCAGAAGGTGTTCCAGGATCCACAGTAAATATTGCATCCACTGTCACATTGAAGTTCACAGCGCCACTTGACCACTCTGCAACTAAATCTTCAGCAATGGAGCCGTTGATGTACACTGAGAAGACGCCAAAATTAGCCTGCACCAACTTCCTGTCATTCTCACCGGCGCCAAAGAAGGGTTCCATTAGGGTAGACGAGATACTATTCCCCTTGTAGAAAACGGAAGCGTTAACATGGCTAAAATATTGAACTGTTGATCCATAATCAGGGTTTTCGATAGAGAAAGTGACATTGAACTTGGTAGTTAAATGAGAAGAATTAGAAATATTGAAGTTATCTACACTGAATGAAACAACTTCAATTGGTGGAGGATGTAATAATGGTTGGACAATAAAAGATAAAAGTAAAAGTACACAAGAAGCTACAATTAAATAACCAAGTAGAACTACTATTGCAAATCCCTCGTCGAGTTCCTCGGAAGTGGGTTTCCGCTCTTTGTTGTTCTCTGGTTTTGGAATGTGTATGGTTGAGTCTCGTAGATAGTGGTAGGTGGTGGTTGGTGGCGGCAGCGGTGGCATGGAGACTGGGAGGAGGATAATGTGTTGCTTTTCATCCGGATAAACGGGGTAGCCCATGATTGTCGTCGTTCCTTCTTGTTGATGATCTTCCATTGATTACTAAGCAAGAGAAAATTTTAATATTGATCTAGGGTTTAATGAGAAATTGTTATAGAATATCTCCAACGGAGACATATATATATGTAGAAGCCAATAACTTAGAATCTCTGATCAACTGCGTTAATAATTTCTTGTTTCCTATAATGAATTCTATTATAAATGGAATATGCATTAATTGAATACAATTACGCGTTTTAGAATTAATATTTTCATATCGAGGTAGGATTTGTTTCCGATAAAATATACTTCTTGAAATCATAATCAGAACTTTATTTAATTAACAAGATTTCATAATTAGATTGAAACGTCTTAAATTTTATATTGTGTTTTATTTATTTGTTTATTTATTATATCAGTCAAAACTTCAAATCTCACTTTATTCTATCTTATCTTAGTATATTTACAAATCAACTCCTATAAACCTATGTTCTTGAAGGGTAAAAATAAAAAATAAAGATTAATTTTATGAATCATAATTGCAATTATAAAATTCAAAATTCAAATAAGTGCAATTATCAAATTCCAAATTCTAGAAATCCATGCCTTCCCTTTTTATTCTAATTATTTTGAAAATTTATCACGATTAATTACGTCCTTTGTGTTTTTATGTATTTCTTATTTTGCAGTTATTACTTGTTAATCTTAACCTTATGATTTCTAATAGATTATATATATATATATATATATATATATAACCTTGTAGCTTCTGGAAATTAATATTGTGATATGCTACTATCTTCCTATAATTTCCGCACCAGATATCCAAAGATACAGTCGAGAAGGCTACCGTGGAATTCATCTGGGAGCAATTCGAATAGGATTGCAACCATTATTCCTTGGTGGTAAAAATGTTACTTGTTTCATTGCAGTTCTAGATACTCGTTGGCAGTCTTTCGAAAAAGCTTATCATCATAACACTGGACACCTCACTACATGACTCACACATAAAGACAATACAACATCATTACACTAGCATGACTCAACTCATGCTTTATTGCTTTATGTCACATCAAGTCACATCATGTCTATTCACCATTGCTTCCGCTGACGGGTCCACTTTGCTTCCGCTTTAATCTTCATCATTGTCGAAGAAGAAATCATCCTGCCATGGAACTTGATTGATTGGTGGAAGTTGTGGATCAACTGGTTCGTTAGGTAGCTGTGGCTGTGGCCAATCTTCCCATCCTTCATCGAGATCTTCCCAAGGTGGTGAAGGATTCTGAATCTCATTGGCTCTTCCTTGCTTGCGAAGCCATTCATGGTAATCATGCCGATATTCTTAATCGACTCATCTTCAGAACTGTCATTTACGAGCTCTAGACTTTTTATCCTTTCTTTATAGAAGAGATCTGGTGAATTGAGGACATTGTCTGAGACAGGACTGTGAGTACAGTATAACAACGGCATTTGATAGACTTCTGCCAATCTCTTTCTTGCGTGCAGACATCCTTCCCAACACGTCTGGATATCATCACTCATATGATCATGGATAATTGGCTCAATAAATGGCTCTCTTGTTCTTCCCCATATATCGCTTAACTGAAAAATTACTATCATCTTGTGGACAATTTGAAATCCACCTTTGAGCGTAAGCGTTAAGAGATCTTCAAAGATTGGAGAGAACATCCGATCAAACCATCGATTAGGGTTATACCTTCTGCTCCTGTGAATTAATACAGGATCAAATACCATCGCTATTGGATATAGGTTGAACAATAGCCAATAGGAATAGTATCCTAGAGGAGAAGCTTCAGGTATGACTGAATGACCCCAATTTGTGTCTTCATCATGGACCACATGAAAATTTGGAGAGATCTGGTAGACCGTCTCAAAAATTTGATCTGGATTTGGTGAAGGAGAAAGCAATTGAAATCTCCTTTCTTCTGTGCTAGGACTCATCATGCATTGATATAAAAGATCCCATGTTCTTCCAAAAGTTTTGTCTGATGTTTCTGGATAGTCACGTGCATAAAACACCCGATCTTCAATATCTGTTTTGATTTCTGGAGGCAAAAGAGAACAGAATGATGGAAGATCATAAAGGAATTCTGTTCCTTTCATTTTTGTTAGACCTGGTGGTTCCATTATTGTTTTGCCTTTGTAATCTTCAAGAGTTTGAGGAAGTTTTCGCCTTCTGAGACCTTCCTGTCTTCTTTCAAAGGCATCCTGACCCAGCATGTATGGCTTAGAGGAACTGGAAGCCATTGTTATAACTTGAATAGGTCTAGAAATTGGTCTGGACAGAAAATCTGCTAATACGTTTGATTCACCTTTGATGTAGCGAACCTTGAACTTGAATCTCGAAAGAGACTCTGACCACCTAGCGAGTTGAGGATCTGGAATCTCGCCTTCTCTTCTTCTAAGCAATCCTTCGAAATATTTGTAGTCTGTTTCAACCACAAATTCCTCAAGAGAGAGATGAAATTGAAATTTTTTGATAGCGTTGATGACCGCTAACACTTCTTTCTTGGATGAAGGATAGTGTTGTTGAGAGTCTGAGAACTGCCCGGATTTATATGCACAAATTCTTCTGTAGCTCCCTTCTTGTTCAAGTAGCACTGCTCCCCAAAATTTGTCACTTGCGTCAGTCTGAAGGATGAGTTGTCCCGTGTCAGGAATCTTTAAAGGAGGAAGAGACCTGCATTTTTCTTTCAAATCAATTACAGCTTGTGTCGCTTCGTCAGACCAGGCTGCTGCTTTCTTCCTTAAATGCCTTGAGATTTTGCTAGTGTATCTGGACAAATTCTTTATATAATCTCCTGCATAATTGACGATTCCCAAGAATTGTTGAATCATCTTTCTGCTTGTTAACTTGTCAGGGAACAAGAATATCTTTTCAGCAATATGTGGCATTGGCTTTGTGTAGCCATCCTTGATATGTAATCCAAGGAAATCTACTTCTGGGATTCCAATGAACATCTTTCTTTCGGATGAGACCAAGCCATGCTCAAAAGTTAAACTCTTGAACTGTTTAAGATGCTGGACATGATCTTCGTCATTATTGCTGAAGAAAAGGACATCATCAATGTATACAAGACAAAAGTTAATTATGTCTTTGTACACGTCATCCATTCTGTGCTGATATTCTGAAGGAGCATTCTTGAGACCAAAGGGCATCACGTTCCACTCATAGTGACCATGTGGCACAATGAAAGCTGTTTTGTAGCGATCTTCTTTTCTGACTCCCACCTGCCAAAATCCTGACTTCATATCAAACTTTGAGTCGATCTTTGACTTAGCCATTCTCTTTAAGAGACAAATCTTTCTTGGAACAGGATATCGAATATCTCGCAAACAGTCATTGAGCGTTCGGTAATCAATACAGAATCTTTTCTTTCCACGAACACGCTCAGCTCTGTTGTTGACGTAGAAAGCTTGACTTGCCCATTCAGATTTTGAAGGACTGATGAGATTTATTTTGAGAAGTTCAGAGATTTCTTCTCTGCAAAGATCTTCATCATGTGGTAATCCTGGATGTGAAGCTGTTTGATGTGGCATCTCCCAATTGTCTTTGTGCCTTTGAAAGAAGACAGGAAGGTCTCAGAAGGCGAAAACTTCCTCAAACTCTTGAAGATTACAAAGGCAAAACAATAATGGAACCACCAGGTCTAACAAAAATGAAAGGAACAGAATTCCTTTATGATCTTCCATCATTCTGTTCTCTTTTGCCTCTAGAAATCAAAACAGATATTGAAGATCGGGTGTTTTATGCACGTGACTATCCAGAAACATCAGATAAAACTTTTGGAAGAACGTGGGATCTTTTATATCAATGCATGATGAGTCCTAGCACAGAAGAAAGGAGATTTCAATTGCTTTCTCCTTCACCAAATCCAGATCAAATTTTTGAGACGGTCTACCAGATTTCTCCAAATTTTCATGTGGTCCATGATGAAGACACAAATTGGGGTCATTCAGTCAGACTTGAAGCTTCTCCTCTAGGATACTATTCCTATTAGCTATTGTTCAACCTATATCCAATAGCGATGGTATTTGATCCTGTATTAATTCACAGGAGCAGAAGGTATAACCCTAATCGATGGTTTGATCGGATGTTCTCTCCAATCTTTGAAGATCTCTTAACGCTTATGCTCAAAGGTGGATTTCAAATTGTCCACAAGATGATAGTAATTTTTCAGTTAAGCGATATTTGGGGAAGAACAAGAGAACCATTTATTGAGCCAATTATCCATGATCATATGAGTGATGATATCCAGACGTGTTGGGAAGGTTGTCTGCACGCAAGAAAGAAATTGGCAGAAGTCTATCAAATGCCGTTGTTATACTGTACTCACAGTCCTGTTTCAGACAATGTCCTCAATTCACCAGATCTCTTCGATAAAGAAAGGATTAAAAGTCTAGAGCTCGTAAATGACAGTTCTGAAGATGAGTCGATTCAAGAATATCGGCATGATTACCATGAATGGCTTCGCAAGTAAGGAAGAGCCAATGAGATTCAGAATCCTTCACCACCATGGGAAGATCTTGACGAAGGATGGGAAGATTGGCCACAGCCACAGCTGCCTAACGAACCAGTTGATCCACAACTTCCACCAATCAATCAATTCCATGGCAGGACGACTTCTTCTTCGACAATGATGAAGATTAAAGCGGAAGCAAAGTGGACCCGTCAGCGGAAGCAATGGTGAATAGACATGATGTGACTTGATGTGACATAAAGCAATAAAGCATGAGTTGAGTCATGCTAGTGTAATGATGTTGTATTGTCTTTATGTGTGAGTCATGTAGTGAGCTTTGGAGCAAGAGATTTGACATTTTCACCCCTCCTGGAGATGGAGAATTTCTCTATCCATGGTAAAAGACAAGAACGAGAGTTCTGAGTAACAGGATCAAGCATAGTGAATGTAAATCCTTCAGGATGAAAAGTGAATGGAGAGAGAATACTTAGGAAATCCATCCCAAGCAATAGATCTTCGCCTGACTGATCAAACGCAAAAAAGCTATGCCGTAGACTTGATGTGACATAAAGCAATAAAGCATGAGTTGAGTCATGCTAGTGTAATGATGTTGTATTGTCTTTATGTGTGAGTCATGTAGTGAGGTGTCCAGTGTTATGATGATAATGATAAGGTGTGAGTTGTAAAGTAGTGTATACGTATAAAGGAGATTCCTTAGAGATAAGGAAGCATCCTAGCATAGTATCCTGGCTTGGCCTATATAAAGGATACTTGGGCTTTGTATTGGGACACGGAATACTAGCCGAGTCTCTCGTGTGTCTATCCCTTGTGTAATCCCTTTCTCTAGTAATGAAATCAGAGCTTGTACTCTGAGCCTAGTTGTATTAATGGTATCAGAGCCTATCCTCCCAAAAGGAGTTGAAGTTTAAGGTTCAAAATAATAAAGTTCTCTCAGTTCGGCCCTGCCGTCGGTTGAATTTTATCATTTTGATATCTTATGAATTTCTGAGTTAGAAGTTGTGATTCAGTTAAGGCTATCCAGAGTGAAGAAATATAGATTGAGGATACTTTTCTATTGTGGTGTGAATGCTCGAAAAGAAAGCCAAGGTGGCGTGAGAAAAAGAGCTAATATCCACAAGAAAAGTTATATCTATATTCTCCTTTTGTAGTAAGACCCTGAGAGGCAACATAAGGACAATGGATAACCAAGAGATAGCAACGACTGAATTTGCAAAGTCTTCTTCAGAAGTTCCTTCTTCTTCTAGTTCAGTCACAAACTTTCATTGTGAGGCAGAGTATGAGTCAGATACTAAACCCAATTCTTTACAACCCTTTCATCTAGATCCTCTTAACCCTTATAAGTTCTATGATGTCAGTGTTCTTATTCCTAAACTAAAAACCCTTGTTCCGTTTAGAACCCCTAAACTCAAGTCTGTGTACAAGTCCTCGGAAGTGTCCGTCCAATCTATTTCTTCAAGTTCTTCAGAAACCTATCTTCCTATAATTTCCGCACCAGATATCCAAAGATACAGTCGAGAAGGCTACCGTGGAATTCATCTGGGAGCAATTCGAATAGGATTGCAACCATTATTCCTTGGTGGTAAAAATGTTACTTGTTTCATTGCAGTTCTAGATACTCGTTGGCAGTCTTTCGAAAAAGCTTTGATATCAGCTGTTGAGGTAGGTCTCAATCAAGGTCATGTTATCATACAAGTTGAGCCTAACTTTACCCTTGATATTTCCAAGCCTACTTTGCCAAACACTATCAAAGTCATGATCCAGTTACATGGATTAGAAATGAATCCCAATGAGTCAGCCCTTGCAATTCATCATTCCATGACCTATAAAGTCCAAACACATCTCTTTTCCCTGAACCACACAAATATGCCAATTACTAGACTCACTGGTAATGGTATAATCATTCAGCCTCAGACTTTCAAGCAAAATCAGCTCGTTTTTCCTCCAAAATGGATTAATGAGTATGAGCAGAGTAACAAGCCTCAAACTGTTCATGACAAGCCAAAGATAGAAAAGCTGTCTGCCGGTAGAACCTCAGTTTCTTTTCCAAGAGAATCAATTCCTATCTATCCCTGCGAAAAGTGTCAGCTGGATGGCAAGAATCCTAGATCTTGCACTCATATGCCCAGAACTCATTTCCTTCCTAGATCTCATTCAGTGAAATATGGCGGATCCATCAATATGTTCAAATTTCCAGAAAATGATTTTGTCTCTAATGCCTCTGGAAATTATGTTGCTGGAAGCTGGGTTGTTCAAAAGCTTGATCCAACAGAGTTTGGTCCCATTGAAAAGGCGGTCAACTGGCACAACACTAATGCTCTACAACAAAACAGAGCGTTAGAAGCCATTGCTGAGCAGCAAGAGCAGATAAAGCAAGAACTTCAAGAGATACGCAGGCGACTGAAGAAAGTTCACAAGCTAACAGTCAAACAACTTTCAGATGCTCATGAAAAACCTCGTCCAATCAACATGATTGTCAGTACTGGAGTTGACAGTGATTATTTTCTTAATCAAGTTCGTGAAGAGCAGCGAAGATTCTTTGAGCAAAAGAAGAAAAAGAAGATTTCTTGGAAGAAAGATAAGCCAAGAAAGAATTCTGATATTTGGGAAGAAAGTCCTACGGGCAACAGTGTCAAAGGCTTTTGGAGAAATTATGAAATGCCTTATGTGCAACCATGGCCTATTCATGCCTCTGGTTGGGATGATGATCAATCTGGTTCTACATCAGATAGATCAAACAATTCCTCTGAGTCTTTATCTTCCTCAGTTGCTGAACCGGTTATGATGGAGCAGCCACATATTCCTGCAAATCCGACATATGTTGATACTACTGGTAGATTCAGACAGAGAACTCCTCAGTTTAAGCCAGACATGAGCAGAGGAGAAACATCAGGAGTATCTTCTTCGGCAAATGTTGGTGAAAACCAAAATCAAGAAAATCAAGAAGAGCTTGATGTTCAGATTCACGTGCCAAACGCTCCAAATGTAAAAACTTTTTGGAATATTGATGGTCTAAAACTAGAAGAAAGACCAGCATATTTTGAAAAGATGTTGGCTTGGGCAGAAGGAGAAATACAACGCGCTCCACATCTTAGCAAACGAGCAGTCACTCTTCGACTTGTCTCAGGATTTCTTGGATCCTTGAGAAGATGGTGGGCAGATACATTTACTGTGGCAGAAAAGGAGTATATCCTTAGTCATGATCAACCATATAATGAGTTAATCAGATATATAGTTGCTCATTTCTTTGGTACTGGAGAGCGAGAAAGCAAAATTGCTGAGAAAGAATATCTTCAGAACAAGTGCTGTGATGTCCAAATGCTTGAGCAATATTTCCTCAAACAAGAATCTCTCTACTTCAAATTTAACAACCAGTCGGATACAATCAAAAGAACTTTTGTTCTTAATATGCCAGGTCCAGTAGCAGAGATGCTTGAAGCAAAACTGAAAGCAGATGGGATAACTGATCTTGCACCATACAGCCTTGCAAGTCTCTATCAGTTAGCAACAGAAGTGATTCAAACTCATTGTCGCAATCAGGATCTCAAAAAGCACATGAAGCAGATTGAGAAAACTTCTCTTACAAAATACTGCAACAAAAAGCCGCAAGAATTTGGATGTTCTCATCTATCCCATTGCAAGTGCAAAAAAGAGAAGAATTCTAAGAAAAAATTTGCCAAGTCTTGGAAGCAGAGTATAAAGACTAAGTATCGTTTTGTCAAAAAGCGAAAGTTCCCAAAGCAATCAGGCAAATGTTTTATTTGCGGAAAGAAGGGACATTTTGCCAGGCAATGCAAGCAGAAAAAGAAAGCTCCAATCAGACTTCTTCAACTTATCAATGAGCCAGAATTTTCAGATGAATGGTATTACTGGTCAGATGATCCAGAAGATGCTTTGTTCTCAATAGAGGTCCAGTCAGATGATTCAGAAGATGAAACCAGCAGTGCATCAGAAGTTATCATGAATATTCCTCGTGAGGTACCTATTGATCTTACTATGCAGTCAGGTCCAATTTTTCGCCCATATGTCAAAGTGGTAATTCAAATTTCTGATCAAGACCAAGTTGCACTCTCTGCACTTATTGATACTGGAGCAGTTTCCTCTATAATCCATAGCAACTGTCTTCCAAAGTCTCTATTTATTCCTACAGCAGTCAGATTTTCAGCCGCTAGTGGAGATTTGTTTCAAAGCAGCAAATGCACTAGAGCTATTAATCTATTGCCATTTCATAAACGGCATAGCTTTTTTGCGTTTGATCAGTCAGGCGAAGATCTATTGCTTGGGATGGATTTCCTAAGTATTCTCTCTCCATTCACTTTTCATCCTGAAGGATTTGCATTCACTATGCTTGATCCTGTTACTCAGAACTCTCGTTCTTGTCTTTTACCATGGATAGAGAAATTCTCCATCTCCAGGAGGGGTGAAAATGTCAAATCTCTTGCTCCAAAGTTTGAAACAGAGCACAAAGAACTTCTAGAATGCTGTGGAGATGTTCCAAACAAGTTCTGGTCTCGAGAACAATATTTTGTTTCTCTCCCTTACAAAGACAATTGGGAGATGCCACATCAAACAGCTTCACATCCAGGATTACCACATGATGAAGATCTTTGCAGAGAAGAAATCTCTGAACTTCTCAAAATAAATCTCATCAGTCCTTCAAAATCTGAATGGGCAAGTCAAGCTTTCTACGTCAACAACAGAGCTGAGCGTGTTCGTGGAAAGAAAAGATTCTGTATTGATTACAGAAAGCTCAATGACTGTTTGCGAGATATTCGATATCCTGTTCCAAGAAAGATTTGTCTCTTAAAGAGAATGGCTAAGTCAAAGATCTACTCAAAGTTCGATATGAAGTCAGGATTTTGGCAGGTGGGAGTCAGAAAAGAAGATCGCTACAAAACAGCTTTCATTGTGCCACATGGTCACTATGAGTGGAACGTGATGCCCTTTGGTCTCAAGAATGCTTCTTCAGAATATCAGCACAGAATGGATGACGTGTACAAAGACATAATTAACTTTTGTCTTGTATACATTGATGATGTCCTTATCTTCAGCAATAATGACGAAGATCATGTCCAGCATCTTAAACAGTTCAAGAGTTTAACTTTTGAGCATGGCTTGGTCTTATCCGAAAGAAAGATGTTCATTGGAATCCCAGAAGTAGATTTCCTTGGATTACATATCAAGGATGGCTACACAAAGCCAATGCCACATATTGCTGAAAAGATATTCTTGTTCCCTGACAAGTTGACAAGCAGAAAGATGATTCAACAATTCTTGGGAATCGTCAATTATGCAGGAGATTATATAAAGAATTTGTCCAGATACACTAGCAAAATCTCAAGGCATATAAGGAAGAAAGCAGCAGCCTGGTCTGACGAAGCGACACAAGCTGTAATTGATTTGAAAGAAAAATGCAGGTCTCTTCCTCCTTTAAAGATTCCTGACACGGGACAACTCATCCTTCAGACTGATGCAAGTGACAAATTTTGGGGAGCAGTGCTACTTGAACAAGAAGGGAGCTACAGAAGAATTTGTGCATATAAATCCGGGCAGTTCTCAGACTCTCAACAACACTATCCTTCATCCAAGAAAGAAGTGTTAGCGGTCATCAACGCTATCAAAAAATTTCAATTTCATCTCTCTCTTGAGGGATTTGTGGTTGAAACAGACTACAAATATTTCGAAGGATTGCTTAGAAGAAGAGAAGGCGAGATTCCAGATCCTCAACTCGCTAGATGGTCAGAGTCTCTTTCGAGATTCAAGTTCAAGGTTCGCTACATCAAAGGTGAATCAAACGTGTTAGCAGATTTTCTGTCCAGACCAATTCCTAGACCTATTCAAGTTATAACAATGGCTTCCAGTTCCTCTAAGCCATACATGCTGGGTCAGGATGCCTTTGAAAGAAGACAGAAAGGTCTCAGAAGGCGAAAACTTCCTCAAACTCTTGAAGATTACAAAGGCAAAACAATAATGGAACCATCAGGTCTAACAAAAATGAAAGGAACAGAATTCCTTTATGATCTTCCATCATTCTGTTCTCTTTTGCCTCCAGAAATCAAAACAGATATTGAAGATCGGGTGTTTTATGCACGAGACTATCCAGAAACATCAGACAAAACTTTTGGAAGAACATGGGATCTTTTATATCAATGCATGATGAGTCCTAGCACAGAAGAAAGGAGATTTCAATTGCTTTCTCCTTCACCAAATCCAGATCAAATTTTTGAGACGGTCTACCAGATCTCTCCAAATTTTCATGTGGTCCATGATGAAGACACAAATTGGGGTCATTCAGTCATACCTGAAGCTTCTCCTCTAGGATACTATTCCTATTGGCTATTGTTCAACCTATATCCAATAGCGATGGTATTTGATCCTGTATTAATTCATAGGAGCAGAAGGTATAACCCTAATCGATGGTTTGATCGGATGTTCTCTCCAATCTTTGAAGATCTCTTAACGCTTACGCTCAAAGGTGGATTTCAAATTGTCCACAAGATGATAGTAATTTTTCAGTTAAGCGATATTTGGGGAAGAACAAGAGAACCATTTATTGAGCCAATTATCCATGATCATATGAGTGATGATATCCAGACGTGTTGGGAAGGTTGTCTGCACGCAAGAAAGAAATTGGCAGAAGTCTATCAAATGCCGTTGTTATACTGTACTCACAGTCCTGTTTCAGACAATGTCCTCAATTCACCAGATCTCTTCTATAAAGAAAGGATAAAAAGTCTAGAGCTCGTAAATGACAGTTCTGAAGATGAGTCGATTCAAGAATATCGGCATGATTACCATGAATGGCTTCGCAAGTAAGGAAGAGCCAATGAGATTCAGAATCCTTCACCACCATGGGAAGATCTTGACGAAGGATGGGAAGATTGGCCACAGCCACAGCTGCCTAACGAACCAGTTGATCCACAACTTCCACCAATCAATCAAGTTCCATGGCAGGACGACTTCTTCTTCGACAATGATGAAGATTAAAGCGGAAGCAAAGTGGACCCGTCAGCGGAAGCAATGGTGAATAGACATGATGTGACTTGATGTGACATAAAGCAATAAAGCATGAGTTGAGTCATGCTAGTGTAATGATGTTGTATTGTCTTTATGTGTGAGTCATGTAGTGAGGTGTCCAGTGTAATGATGATAATGATAAGGTGTGAGTTGTAAAGTAGTGTATAACGTGTAAAGGAGATTCCTTAGAGATAAGGAAGCATCCTAGCATAGTATCCTGGCTTGGCCTATATAAAGGATACTTGGGCTTTGTATTGGGACACGGAATACTAGCCGAGTCTCTCGTGTGTCTATCCCTTGTGTAATCCCTTTCTCTAGTAATGAAATCAGAGCTTGTACTCTGAGCCTAGTTGTATATATATATATATATATATTTATGTATATATACGTGTAAATGAACAAGCCTTCAATTAGTGGTGATAGTAGCATATCACAATATTAATTTTCAGAAGCTACAAGGTTTTATTTTTTACTTTACATTTCAAGGTAGCAAGAATTGAAACGCGTGAAATGCACGCCAAACAAAGAACTCTTAGGAATAAGCAGTTTGGTCTACCTATGGCAATTATAAGTTCTCTCTAGTGGTCAAAACTATTGCCTTTGCATAAAAGCAACAACACAATGCAGAAGAGTAGCTGTTGACCTGCATATGAGGTACAGCAGAAAGGTAAGTAGGGTTCCCTTCATTCTACATCACGGCATAAAAAAGGGAAAGCGTTAAGCCCGATTGGTTTGGTGAAATGCTTCTCATGCTCACATGAAGCTCATGACTTTATAGGCACTTCTTTCACACAGTTAGAGATGCACCATTATCTGCCCCCGTAAGATTAAGTATTGTTGTAGCTGCCTTCAAAGCCCTGATTGATTTAGGGTTCAAAGAGAAAAATCTAATTCAGACAGTAAAAGAAGTGATAGGAACAAATCTATGGTATGTGAAATTCAAATATTTTGCATGTCACACGAAGAGATCCATTAACTTGTATAGAAAATGACAAGAAAAATTGATATCTACAAGCCTTAATGCAGGATGGTTGCATATTGGAGCATGCACACACTGAACCGCACCAAAGCAGGAAAATAGATATTCCAAAAGCAAAAGTACCAAGAAATTAGATGTTCTTTTTATTGTGTAAAAAGGAACGTACCACGCATCGGGTGCCTGGTATAAAGCAGCTGAAGTGCCAAAGCATGAAGCAAGCATATCAGTGTTTATCACACCTGGATTTAGTGCAACTACTGCCATCCCATCAGGTAACTCCTTTGCCACTGATCTGGACAATCCTTCAATAGCCCATTTTGAAGCACAATAAGGAGCAACCTGTAGGAATACAGCGATGTCAAGCATGTCTGGAATGGAAACATCGACATGAGAAAATACACTCTCACTTGAAACACACTTTAGAACTTGATATAGCACTTTTGTTTTAAAGTACTTGGTTCTACTGTATAATGTCCAAAGGGTATGGAAAGAGTGAAATCATGACCACTTCTACTAGAGTTTCCACAAATCCCACAAAGAAGTCAAAAGCCCGTATTGCTTCTAAATGACATATTTGAGCTACAAGTCAATGAACATGTTAATTTACCAGGGCAGCACCAGATCTTCCCCATCCAGAAGACGTATTAACAATAATCCCTTGCTTGTGTGGGATCATCAAAGGAATGAAGTGGCGCAGCACATTTGCTGTCCCTTTTACATTAGTATCAATAACAGTATCAAATTCTTCTGGGGGAACCTCCCAAATCTTGTTATTTCTATTAATGGTACCTGCATTGTTTACTGGCAATATCTTCATGTTAGCTCTGTGAACAAAGCAGTTTCAATGAAAAATCAAGGGCAACTACAGAAAAGGAAAATAAAAATAATGGAAAAATCCTCCCTAGTACATAATATAAGTGGAATTCAAGCACTATCAAACTGAGGTACAAATCATCAAACTTCCACCTTGCATTAAATTTCCATTCAAGTGAACAATCACCATAAACCATGGATTGAGAACCAGAAGACACCATGATTCAGCCCTATGTATCAGCATATTTAGACTCTAAAATCTAAATGATAGGTGGACCCTCAAGATTCCAAAGATGATGTGCAAATTGACAAAAAACAACTAAATTACACCTCAAACTCTAGGCGTCATCGACTTGAACACAAAGCATTCGCACAATTCCAGTTTTTGAATGTCAAACTATCTGATTATGTTACTGATTAGCACATTAGCAATAGAAATTTTTTATTAACTTGATGCCTTTCAAGTTCTTCCTTGCCCATACAAAGCAATTGACAATTTTGATATCTTTTATGAGATGACCGAGCATATGAATTGCAATGTGGATAAAAATCGTAACATACACCAATTAAATTGTCTTAACAAAACTAGTTGACAATCACAATCTATTTTGGTGAAATTCAGAAAAAGTCAAAACTAAAGCACCATATAACAAATCAGTTCCCATTAAGAACTCGATAACTCAGTTTGACAAGCAAATTGTTCAAACAGCTAGAGTCACCTAGAGCCATATCACACGCCAAAAAAGGAAAAAGAAAAAAAGAAAAAAAAGAAAAAAATCTTGAACAAACACAGAAATGGACACAAAAGTTTATCACATATGTACCTATGATGTCAGGAACACCCTTCTTCTCTACCACAACACGTGCTAGCTCTTCGACACTGCTATTTGACCTCTGTAAAATCATATGTCAAAATCAATCAACTCATTTCAACAACCCTTATCCAAAATCCCCATATAGAAGACAAATTTATCACATAAAAAGAAAATGTCTAAAAAAATAGCAAATTTTACAGACTTCCATTACTAGACTTGCATTTTCTTTTTCTTTAAAAAAAAAACTCAAATTTACCAAAAATTAGTAGCATTATAAATAAAATTATTAAATTAAAGAACCACCTTACTGCATAGATGTTTATGAAATTAACCATAAAAATGATTTTTTTCCTTTTTTTTTTTACTTTTATAATATTAAATCTCTCTAATCTCTGCACTTGTTACATTTAAAAAATGCGAATATTCTTCAGGCAAAGCTAATAATAAGTAATTGAAATAAAATTAATGAATGGAAGCAAGGAGGGATGGAACTGACCACGTCGACATTGAGGAAGAGGTGGTTGTCGGAGTTGGGGAATTCAGATTGGAGGGAGTTGAGCTTCTCCTGAGTGCGGGAGCAGCCGATTACGGTGTGGCCTCGCTTTGCCATCTCTAAGGCTAGGGCTCTGCCGAGGCCTTTGCTCACTCCCGTTATCAGAACGGTACGGGAAGGCCCTTTCGTTATCCCGTTAAACGGCGTCGTCGCCATCCTTTTCCTGCTCAGTCCTCTCTTCTTGTTGCTCTATCAATCTCCCACTCGGCTCTCTCTGTCCCTCTTTCCATTTTATAGAGGGCGCAACTCAGGGATAAATTACGTGGCTCCGTGGATGGACACGTGTATTTCATTGAAGTCCGTAATAACTCTCTCTCTCTCTCGCTCTCTCTCGAAGATAAAAATATAGCCTTAGCTTTTTGAAAATTATAGAAAAAAAAATATTAACGTCTATTTAATAGTCTAACTCAATTTAATATTAGAATATATATCTTCTTTCCAAATAAATTGTTAAATATATTAAAAAATAGGGCTAATAATATTGAGATAGCCAGATAAAGACTAAAGTTGTCTTAAGATAATTCCTCAATATTATTATCAAACATCGTTGAACAACTTATTTAGAAGAATTTTTTATTTTTGTTGAACTTAGACAATAAAAATAAGAATAGAATTTCTGTAGTTAGATTTTAATTAATATACTTATTTATTCAATAAACTCCTTTTTGAATTTAAAAATTAAAATGATCCGACATAATAATAATTTAAATACATATGTGAAATGTATATTAAAAAAATTAAAAAGAAATAATCATTTTTAAAAAATTATTTTTATGATTGAAAGTTTATTTTTTATTATTTAATCAAATTGAGATAAAAAAAAATTGAAGTAAGCTTTTTAATGGGTACCAATCAACTCATAACGATTAAATGTTTGAGCTTAAGTCAACCTATAATTAACTAAATTACCCAGTTATTCAATTATATACACGTAGATTTTTACTTTTGTGTACACTTTAGACTTGTCTTCGTACTCTTTCTTTGTTAATGTAAAAGCCAAGGTAGAGCTAACTGAAGGCACGATTCTTGTCCTTTTAAAATTGTCTTTTTTTTTTTTTTTTCCACATATTACAGTAAAGAGAGCTCGTATTATTAAAATTTAATTTTAAAGATTTCTTATACCAAAAATTAATGTAACGGCCATTTTGCGACTTTAACCAGCGGCCTTTTAACACTGGTATTTTACAAACCGCTAAAACACTATGCACGTGACCTCAGGTTAATGGTTGTGACTAATAAACGCCACACCGACCTTGTTTCTATCTCTACTCAATCAATGAGCCCGCCAATACATTTAACGATTCTTTGGAGCGACTGAGAGCGTGGTAAGAAGCAGCAAGCTAGTTAGCTCTAATCATGTTAATTTTTCAAATTATTAAATTATATTTTACTCTATAAATACTGTGTTCACCAGCACACTACTTGTTTGATAATTTGCGTCACTGAATTCAAATGGTCTACTCAGGCCTCAAGATTGTTCTTTTTTATAGTGAATAAAGTTGACAAAAGATATATAGTTTCTTCACTGAGCTTGCGAGAAATGATAGATTGTTGATTTAGTTTAGCTTTTGTAGATTATGAGCATTGTTCTTTTAACTGGATTAGTGTACATGTTAAGTCCTTTTGTCGACTTTTATATAGAATTGTGACATTCCATATTGCCAAATACCCAGAAAGCTGCTAAGCTGTCAAGATGCGCGTTTCAGATGAAAGATGCTTATATAAAGCCCAAAATCAAATCCGTGAGGGTGAAAGGGGATTTCGTGAAGCTCAAAGCTGACTGTATCTTGATGGTGAATCGTGGTTGTTACGAGAATGGTATTGAGTGGAAGAAAAGTGAATTTGTTTTGAATTTGAGTTCGTGGATTGATATCCATGTAGGCTCTATTTGTCAAGGGATGTGTTTTATAAGTTTCAGTGATAGAAGATTCTGAGAAATTGATAAAATTTATGTATGCAGAGAAAATATCAAATATTCTGTTTCCCATTTGCAGTTAGCTGTATAAGTATCCTTGTGGCTAAACAAAAATGTAGCTGATATTGTATCTGGCTTTTGTTCGAGGTAGTGATTGGTAGAAGATGACTAGACAGAATGTCACGCTAATGTGCTACTGGAATGGGAGGATAACAAAGGGACCAAATGGCATTTCTTACAAAGTTGCTGCCCCAAAACCTATCAGGGTTGGCTATGAAACAAAATATAAGGATTTGCTGGAAAAGATGTGCGAGATTACTGGGTTTCACCGTCCACTGTTTGAAATGAAGATCATATGCAGGTATCCAGCACGTTGGGAATTCATGCCCGTGCCTATCAGTGATGACGAGTCTTTAGATATTGTGTTTAATGTGGCAAGGCAACCTGAAATAAATTGTATGGAACTCTATCTTGAAAGAGAGCCAGTTCATATAGATAACCGAGTAAATATCACTGGTCCACTCTGCAGTGGTAATGAAGTAAGTATCACAGCACAAGTCCAAATGAACAATCAAGCATATGTCATAACACCAGTCTATAATGTCAATCAGGTGAAATTTCCAAGAAAATTTTTGATGCAATAGGCTTAATACTTTTCTTTTAATATCATCTCAGTTACCATTCATGGTTCTTAAATGCAAGATTATTGATATTTATTGTTCTGCAGATACCAATAGATGGGTCAGAACATAATGCAAATGCGGATAGCATTTTAGACCCAGGACCTAGTGACAAGTCGGTGCTTGTTCTCCAAGACGAGCATAGATCAGAAGCCATATGGGCAGGAGAGGCAGGTATTGCCTAGTTCATTTGCTCATGAATTTAAACTGCATCAGCTGTAGCGGTTAGTTAGAAACAAAGGAAACTGAATTCAATATGCTCGTTTGACTCTCAGGATCCTGGTGTCTTGACATTTCGACAGAGATTGGGCACAATGATGCGGGAGTGGCAACTGGATTAGCGAATTTGTCAGTTTGTCGTCCAGTCTGGATTCTATTCAGTGTACAGAATTGGATTTATACAGCTTGACTGGCCCTTGGTCACTGCATTGGTTGAGAGGTGGAGACAGGAGACACATACCTTTCATTTTGCTGGAGGTGAGAGTACTATCACACTGCAGGACGTGGCAATATTGTTAGGTCTTTGTATAAATGGTCATCCAGTGACTGGTAGTGCTGATCTCCAGTGGGATGACATCTGTGAGGAGCTTTTAGGAGTAAGACCAGATCTTAGTGCTCTTCGTGGTTCAACCCTCAAACTTAGTTGGTTACGAGCTCATTTCCAGCAGCCTCCATCGGATGCTGATGATGTAACTTTAAAGAGCTATGCTAGGGCCTATATCTTAGGCTTATTGGGAAGCATCTTTGCTGACAAGTCTGGATCAGATGTGCAGTTGATATCCCTACCTCTTATGAAAGATTTTGAGTATGCTGGACAACTAAGCTGGGGTAGTGCTGCACTAGGACACTTGTATCGCGAACTCTGTCGGGCTAGCAGGAAGGGGGCCAATGAAATTTCCAGTCCTCTCATGTTGTTACAGGTATACACGTTATAGTATATGTATATAAAATATAGCATTTAAAGCGTAATCATTTATATTTTGCTCTTGTAACAATGCAAGTCCTGCTGCAGTTGTGGGCATGGGAGCGTTTGCATATTGGTCACCCTGAGAGGTTTGCTGCCCAAAAGCAGGATCCAGTTGTACCAGATGGTGAAGCTGGAAAGAATATGGTTCCAGTGTTGGGAGCCACAAAAGTCAATCAGGGGTCATTGCCTTCAGATCCATTAGGATGCAGGTTTGATAGTACCTTGTTGCACTAATGTATTTGTTTTCGACTATTGTAAGTTGGCTTAATTACGGTTATTTTTTTGTTTTGCTAATAGGTGGAAGTCTCCTGTCATCTGCAGAGATAATCTTCTCAGGGCATTAATATTTTACCGAGACCAGCTTGATCAACAGACGGATGATCAGGTTTACTTTATATGGTGCTCATTTATGATCTTGTGCATATGATGACTTACGGACGCCTGTTCTCCTACATAATTTTGACATAAACACCCCTATAATCTTCAGATCATATGGCAGCCATACACTTCTGAGCGACTTAAGTCTCTGCCCTATATATGTTTGAGAGACCAGCATGTATGCAGGACGATTGCTCCACTTATTTGCTTTGATATCGTTGAGTGGCATTGTCCTGATAGAGTTCTACGGCGATTGGGTCTCAGACAAGGAATTCCTGTGCAGTGTGATACTGAGGTGAAAATCCATGCAGTTGATAGGCGGGGTCGACATCACTATAATTGGAGGACGTATCATGAACAGTATGTCAATTTATGGGCCACTTGGGAGAAGAATATTGTTGCAGCTGAGCCAGAGAATTGCCCAATGCATTACCGTGATCCATATATGGAGTGGTACCGTAGCATTACTCGTCGTTTCATTACCCCAATCACCCAAAGACCACATAAGCGATTTCAGCCTACTAGTGGAACAGCTCGTTTACTAGTATGATTTGTTTAAAGTTGTTGGCTACGGATTTTGTATTACTTGGTCAAAATTTATGAGATATCTGTATTTGCAATGGCAGGTTCATAGCTTGACAACGGTTTATAATCAATGCAGTACAGCCCTTGAAGCTTTCACTGGTGAGACTGCAAGGCAGTCGTTAACAGATATTAGGATCATATGCACCCGTGTCTTGCAAAAGATTGGGGAGACTCGACATCTTGAGCAAGACCAGCATCACCATCTATTTCACTTAATCATGGTATGGAAGGGCCACCAGAATATATCCATCAGGAGGTTGCACCTCCACCAGCATCGATGCCAGCCAAAACTAAAGCTCCGCCTTTAAGAGGGCGAGGAAGAGTGAAAGGTCGAGTTAGAGGCTTTGGCACACAAGAAATTACAACTGAACCTTTAACATCATGTTCACATTCATCCCACTGCGGGCAATAATGTCAGCTATCACACCATCAAATGGTAATGATAGATATACGGAGGATCCTTTTACTCTCAATTTGGAGGAGTCTGGATGGCCACCAGCATCGTTACATCCACTGGAGAATGACATAGGAAACGAGAAAGAGCCACCTCATCCACACCCTGATTCCAAAGAGGGTTTGTCACATCTTACTCAAGTGGAGACTCACCATGAGACTAGACATCAGAAGAAGCCTAAGCCGCTCTGATTTAGTATCGTTGATTAGCGATGGGTTTGCTGTTGGTACTTTTTTGTTCCTTCAAGCAAGAATACTTGTACATTATGATAGTTGTGTAAATATGTAGGATGGTTTTAGTTATATGTAATCTATTTTTCACTTATAAATTAGAATATTTTATGTTTTATCTTTCTGCAGCTTTATGCAACTATGACTACAATCATACGAATATTTTTTAGTACTTGCAGTCTCTATAAAGTTTGTTGAATTGTTCTTCCGATGGACCTTATATATGAGAATAGTGGTACATGATCTGAAGCCTTGTAAATCTGGAAAAATCTCCATGAACTCTTAACAAATGCAGAAAAGTGATCACTGGAACCAATGCCCTTGGATTGCTCATCTGAGAAGGTGTACTTACTGTTGCTCAATCGTAAATTTGTAAGAAAGCTTGTGTGTCCCATTTCCTTTGAAAGAGAAATGAATTATTGCTATATATGATTAGTATACGTATTGAGCTCAGAAATTCATCTGACACGGCATTAGATGGTCTATTTCTCCAGCAAGCAGGTTGTATATAACTATATCATGATGCTGACTTGCCGGTGTTAGATAGATTAATATTATAACTTCAGCTTTTGGGTCAAATAATTACTTGTTAGGAGACTTGTTTACCAAGAGTATATGGATATTTATCAAGTTCTGAGTACATGCTATGTATGTCATGAGACAAGTTCTCGGTTTAGCTTTCTCCAATAAAACACTGACAGTATTGAACACTTAAATTTCAAACCATTTTTGATCTTGAGCCACAAAATGCATGTGCAAACTGATAACTGAGAGCAGCCAGTTGACTGGAAATACCACGATGTTGATCAAGTTTTATGTGCATATATATTTATTTACTATGAAAAATGACTGCATGCTTACAAAGATTTAAAATTGCGTCTGAGAAGTCGAAAAGCGAAAATTAGAGATGCTATCTTGTACACAACATATGAAAGATTTTATCAGAAAAAAAAATTAAGATTTTTGATATTCATAAATAAAAATGAAATGTTCAACTTGTGAATTCAATCTTCCAAATGTTTCTTATGCAACCATTATGAGTTTATGATAAAATAATTTATTGGTCTTTAGTTTATGCTCTGCGTTCAGACCAAGATGTGCAACAAAAAAAAGGAACCCCAAACATAAGATAAATGTCAAGTGTTACCATGCCAAATGGCAAGATGTTGCATGCAAAAAGGAGCTACAAACCGCCGAACACAAAAGTTAACTAACAACACTAACTTATTCTAGTCATACTTTCATAAGATCCAAATAAATTCTAAGAAAAGACCAACTATAGTCTTTAAGTTTCTAACCAGTATATACCTTTAAATTAGAAAAAATTGAAATGCAAAGCTTATTCAATCCTCCTTCCATAAGGGCGGTATTGTTCGGTTAATCCAAGATGTGCCATGAGAAGGCGAACAGGAGTGATAAACTCTCTACCTTTATTAAGCCATTGAATGTTCTATCTCGATCCACATTGATTTGCTGCATATGTTAGCATTTCAATCCACACTTCGCTTATTATACTCCACTTTTTACTTCTGACTCTGATTCTCTGATTCCAAGTTATCCAATTGTTTAACAAGTTTACGTTCAGCACTGACAAACTTTTCTGAACCCTGATCGTTTTTTTCTCTCATCTTTGTCTAATTAAACATATTACAAGAATGTGATTAATGATTAAAAATAATCTATTAATGAGAATAGAAAATTAAAATAAATTTTAACCACCCATAAATATTAAAGTCCACATTTCATCAAAGTTTAAAATTTTAAAAGCTGGAGATAACGTAGATAAGGAGATGATTCTTACTACTCCTTTGGTACGTACCTGTGGAAGTAGGATCCTCTTTTGTCTGCAACTTGTCGCAAACTTCCACATATCGTTGGATTTCTCAGACAAATTTTTCTTGAGAAAATCATGGCCTGATCATAAGTCCCTTTAAACCTTAACTGACCAATTCCTTGGGCCACTAAAAATGGTCGTATTATGAGAAGATACCCCATGTAATCAGATAAATATTTGCTAACTTTGTTTTTCCGATCATCGTGCTTAGCACCTTTACTTTTATCGCCGTAATAAAAGAGAGTAGTAGCAATGTGCCAAACAAGAATGTTATACAGTACACTCAAATTCAACATCAACCGTGCAACAATTAAATTTATCACCAAGATTGTACCTTTTTTGAAGAACTTGATCACCTTTATGAGCCAATATAGTACTTTTACGTGACTCAGGAACCTGCAACTTTTGCACTCTCTCTTTAAGCTTGCTGAAGACTATTTTTGTCCAAATCATTGATAAAATCCTTACGAGTCAAGGACCTCTCCACATATGTGTTCATTTTAAATTTCTTCTTGGATTCGAACTTGTAGGAATGACTTATTAGGTTAAGTTGTCCCATGTGCTCTGACAACCTTCGTGAATTGGTGAAAAGCGAATAAGAAGCACATGGCTTTTGTTTTATGGGCTTCTTTAAACAGAGTTTTGTCCAATCAGAGAATAAATATTGTTGGATCAATGCACATATCCCTACAGAAATAGCTCCAAGTATCAGTAATTAAGTTATGAAGATGTCAATCAGTGAGTAATCATCGATATGGATGATGACTGAGAAGACAATTAATGCGAAGATAGAGGACAAGAAGGTAATGCGGCGGATGGAAATTCCCATATTAGAATAGACAGTACTTGTCTTGGTGTAGAGCATATCATACATAAATCCAAGCTCAATTACAGCCAGACCGAAAGCATATTTTGCTGGCTCAATTTTGGTGTCAAGGATCTCGTAGATTTTGGACGCTTCTTCTTGATGGAGTACTAGCCCAGAATAAACGTCTAAATCGTATGAACAATTTATATGCATGTGGGACTTGATCCGAGTCTTTCTTCCCATCTTGATCTTGCATCGCTTTTGTAACTAAAAATGGACTGCGATCACTCTCTGAGGAAGCTTTGAACTGCTCAGAGCTTGAAAACCATGATACAAATGCTGTCTCCTCATTTTTAATAGTCGCAATAATGAGCATTGGAGTGACTAAATGCACATGAGAGCAGTGTTACTCCATGACTTGAAGACGACATAAAATGCAAGTCCAACATTAACAGTAAGCTTGTGAAAGTGCCTTAACCACAAGTCATTCTTTCCTAAGTCATTAGCCGTGATATTATCTGGACCACCGAGGTGCAAGAGAAAGAACGGCACCCAAAATGCATGAATTGAAGATCAACATTCACAATTGGAGAGAAGGTTGGCCAAGGCAAGAGATGCCACCCAGTATTCTTGCATAAAGGCTGCCCCGATAAGAAGCTGGAACGAGGTTGTCTCGTATTTTCTTCGAGGGCTGCATATCATAGGTATGATTTGCAATAAGACCCGCAAGATCACCATCCGCATTGTCCATATTCTCCCCTTTTCTGCAAGAGTTTCTGCAAAAAGCCGCTGTCCCGTACTTTTTTCCTCAAAGATCAAACTGCGGCAATGGACTAAAAAGCTGAAAAACAAATTGAATTCAACTTTACTTGTAGTCAAACCTACATGTTTTAGTAGATAATCTAATGATGACATTTATTTTGGCACCATCCTTGTTGCCGGATGTTTTGTAGCATTGAACAGCTGTGATGGTGCTGAGGTGTCAAAGCCAAACTGAAAGACTCGTACGTGCATGAATGATAACAATTTTAATTACCTCCACTGTGCTAGGGAATTGCTAGAGTCCGGCACAGTACGATCCACTCTGTTATCGTTGACATCTGACCGTTAAAAAGCTCGCGTACTTATCGTTTGTTTAGTGGCACTGCTCCTATTGAGAGAAGTGAGCAATCCTGCTAGATACCCTCTACGAGTCGCAAGTTTATATATCATTCACCTCACAAAATATGATGATTAATGCTTAAAGCAAAAAAAAAAAATTACATTTAGTTATATCAACTCAAAAATCATATCAACTATTAAATTATAGGAATTAATATTTATAAATTTTTATTTAGTTTTATATTAAAAAATTTGAGTCAAATTTTAATCATATATATATATGGTTAGGTTCCATGACACCATATTTTATAATACACAAATTGTGAGTCACTGAATTCAATCTAACATGCATAATTAATGAACCTTTGAAATGACAAGTATTATTTAATCTCAACAGCAATAAAAGTGTGTTAATCCAATGACTCATAATTTGTGCAAAAAAAGTATCCCATATATATAAAATAAAAATAAAAATAAAAGTAGAAGGCGTGTATATCTTTTTTAGAGTATGGAATATATGTAACTTTTTTTTTTTAAAAAAAGAAATTATGAAAAGATCCCAAGGGCTAGAAGTTGTAGTTGGCCAAATAAGAGAGGGCGCGTGCCCAACACGCACGTATACACACGCATAAACATATATTAATGAATCAAGTGTACTTCTTAATCTCATGTGTTAGTGTGTTCATATTATTTATGATTGTAATGCTACACACAGTCGTATCACAACAAGCTCCATACGATCTCATTAATAAAATATAATAGAGTCAATAAAAAAATGACAACAAGAACTTTTCTTCCTAGAAAGTGTAGCATTACAAAAGGTACATAGTTGAATAAAGTAACATAGTTGGAATGAAACTAAATTATATATATTAGTCAACCATAAGTAAATTATATCTTAACTTCAATATCGATATACATTAGATTATATTTCTAATTAGACCAAACACTTCAAAACAATAGCGGACCCAAAAATTTTAT
This sequence comes from Boswellia sacra, assembly GCA_013180625.2. Lineage (NCBI taxonomy): Eukaryota > Viridiplantae > Streptophyta > Magnoliopsida > Sapindales > Burseraceae > Boswellia > Boswellia sacra. The sequence continues at coordinate 44,709 of SNVD02012065.1, forward strand.
TTAGAGGGGACACTATATAGTTTAAAATTAAAATAAATATATAACTAAATATAATAATTAATATTTCATTATATTTAAAATAATTTTTAGATAAATAAAAAATTAGATAAGTTTTTTATTTTTGATTATATATATGTGTATATGTGTGTGTAAGACTAAAGTGATATATTAAATTTTAAATTTTTTTTAACACATACACACACACACACGCACACACACACACACACAGATATATATATATATATATATATATATATATATATATATATATATATATATATATATAAAAGTTTTAAAGTCTTTTGGTTAGAATTAACTTAATATATTATGAATAACATTGTTTTAAGATTTTATATTTTATATTTGGATTTTGATAATGTATAACTAGAGAATTTATTTTTTGTACTATTTGATTATCTAAATTTAAGATTATATGTAAATTAATATATTAATGATGAATTGAATTCAAAGAAAATTATAAAAATTTAGATTGATGATGTAGTGTACATATATATTGCAAAAAATCTTTCAAATCCATTATGATTATTTATATTTTAAATACTTTCTAAATAAATTATATATATATAAAATTTATTTAGAAAGTATTTAAAATATAAATAATCATAAAATAGAGACACATGAGTGAACCCACCCAATTATATAACTCTAAGAGAATTTAGTAGAAATAACATTTAAAGTTAAAGATGAATCCAATAGCATGAGAAATAATTGTTAAAATCAGATAATTTTTATAAGAAAGTATATTTGTTAAAATGAAGTAATTTTTACATAAGGATATATTTGTGATAGTTGAAATTTAAGAGGATGTAAGAAAATTTTAAATTTTCAGTGGGGACCCCGGCTCCCTCTGGTCCAAGTGTAGGTCCGCCTATACTTCAAAATATATTTCATTTAACTAACATTTAACCTCCTTTTATCCTTTGCTAGACCTATTACCAACCATGTCCCAAATCATCTGATCCTATGTGTATATGCTATATCATGGGGAAAATTCCCAGTATAAATGGGTCCAGATAGATTATACAATAGGACTCATTTAACACATATTCAAAAAAATAGTTCTATTCAACCCTCATTCTATAACTCTTTAAAGTCCCCTATTTCAATTTTTTTTAAACAATTAGACCCTGAAATAGAATAACTTAAAAAAGACAAAAGAATTTTACCCTCACAGTTATGCCCTCTATAAAGGAATAAAAAAAAAAAATTTCAACTCACTTATGAAGCAACTCTAATTGATGCCTACCAATTTGGAACAATTAGTAGTAACAAGTTCTCAAATACTTATGGAACTTATGACTACGGGGACTAGTGTCAAAGAAAAAAATGATATAACATGTAAAAGACCAAATGACTGCTCTTAGATAGAGGGTGATCATATGAAAACAATAGTAAATAAGCTTGGAGGCCAAGAAGTCAACCATTCCGTGACACGAAGAAGAATGGAGGGTCAAGATCTAAAGCATGGGGCAAAAGTTCTGCAGATACCCACTTATAACTTTGGAAAGGCGATCCGCTCTTTTGGGCTCTAAAAAGAAAACGCTAGCCACCAAAAAGGGTTTGAGACTTCTTCTTCACCAGGTTTTCCACCATTTTTACTATTCATTGCTCATAAATACTATCAAAACATTTTTGGATCCTGTATTCATTAAGGTTTCACCCTAATTTATGTTAACCACTCCATTAACTTGAGCATTGTAGGACTAAAACCATTGAAATCGTCGACGTCCATTGACTTTGGATGCTCTTTTTGGAGGTGGAGTTGTTGAGATGCTTCAGGTAGCAAGAGAGGCAAGAACATGAAGCGGCATATGATGAGCTCATGCATGACATGCATGAGTTCTAGAATTCTGCTGAGCTCATGCATGACATGTATGGCTTCCAGAATCCCTCCCATGTGAATGCATTGAGAGTCAAATTTGTTAGGCACCTCCAATTTTGAAAATCAAAGGAAGTAGCCAAATTTGATTTAAATTTGTATGCAGAATTTTTCCTATAAATATGGGACGAATTCTGCCTTGTTTAATCATCACTGAGATTCCAGAGAGAGTCCAGAGTCTAAACCAGAGAGTTTAGGATTGAGAGAGAGAGCCAGGAGAGCTCCAGAAATTTTAGGGGAGTTTTTGTATAATTCTTGTACATTAATTTTCTCTGTTAATACAAGTAATTTTTCTCCCAAATTCTGTTCTGAGTTGATCATTACATCCCAACAAGTGGTATCAGAGCCTCGTTGAGCTCCTGGAACGTCAGAACAGAAAGGAAAAATTCAGAGAAAATTTGTCCCTGTTTCTGGAAAATTTCGATTTTTCGGAAAGTCATCGAATTTCGAATTTGAAGTGTCCAGTGTGTTCGTGACGACGTCCTGATCATTCTGCAATTTTCCGGCGACCGATCCGACATCCAGAGACGCCGCACGCGCCGCACGCGCCTCCGACCTGGTCTGCGAGTGGGCGTCACTCGCCCCACTCGCTGCACGCGCCATTCCAAGGAAGAAGACGACCACGTCAGCGCCGCGTCATCAGCCACGTCAGCGACCTTTTCGCCACGTCAGCAGGCCACGTCAGCAGATCGCCACGTCAGCAAGCCACGTCAGCCGGACACGTCATCACGCCACGTTATCAAGCCACGTCAGCACTGTGGACCCCATCTGACACGTCAGCACGCCACGTCAGAGCCACGTCAGCACTGTGGACCCCATCTGACACGTCAGCAAATCGTGGGAAAATTTCATTTTGGCCCCTGTATTTCCGGGTAATAACATTTTGCCCCCCTGAGTTTATGAAATTTACATTTCAGTCCCTAGGAAATATCAGTTTGGCCCCTGTAGTTCTGGTGAATAACATTGTGCCCCCTTTAGTTTCTGAAATTTCAGTTTAGCCCTTAAGAAATTTCAGTTTAGTCCTTAAAGTTTCCAAGCTTAGTATTTATTGTATAAAAAGAATTTTTGAGCCCCGGAAGAGGCTATTCCACCTAATTTGACCGTTCCGGACGTAACGGTGGGCTCGGATTTTTGAAATTCAATTTCCATTTTAGTGAATTAATTATTCTAAAATGGAAGAATCATCCGGAGCCATGATTAAATTGACTGCTACCAATTACACACTATGGAGACCCAGGATGGAGGATCTCCTTAGTTGTAAGGACCTATATGACCCTATAGAATTTGAAGGGCAGAGACCTGAGACAGAAAAAGAGGCAGAGTGGAAGAAAATTAACAGAAAATGCATCGGTCAAATCAGACAATGGATCGATCATAGTGTCTTCCACCATGTAGCCAAAGAAACAGATGCATATACTCTATGGAAAAAATTAGAGAGTATGTATCAAGCCAAGTCAGCACGGAACAAAGCCATCCTGATGAGACGGCTTGTGAACTTGAAGTTGCGGAGCGGAACTCCTGTAGCAGAACATACAAGTGAGTTCCAGAACTTGGTGAATCAGTTGACAGCAGTCGAGTTACAGCTTGGAGACGAAGAACAAGCACTTCTACTTCTCAGTTCCCTTCCAGATTCATGGGAGACACTAGTGGTCTCCATCAGTAATTCAGCACCCGGAGGCAGACTTACCCTATCAATGGTTAAGGATGCCTTAATGAACGAGGAGGCAAGAAGAAAAGATGCAGGCGCCAGTCAAGATGAAGCCTACATCACAGAGAATCGAGGAAGACAGTCTCGAGGTGAAGACTGGAGAAGAGGTAGAAGCAAAAGCAGAGGCAGATCAAGGGGCAGGTCATCAGATGGGCGGAGACCCACATACAAGTGCTACAACTGTGGCAAAGAGGGACATTTGAAGAGAAATTGTCGCAGTCTTCGGAAGCAGAACCAGGAGAGTTCACAGGCACAAAGCAGCGAAGAACCACGAGTTACAGTGGTAGAAGATGTAACCATCTGTGCAGAAGAGACGTGCTTCCACACAGCGGACCAAGGAGTAGAATGGGTCATTGACACAGCAGCTTCCTGCCACGTCACTCCTTGCAGAGAAATCTTCACCACGTACAAAGCAGGAGACTTTGGGATAGTGAAGATGGGAAACAACAGCACCGCCAAAATCATGGGAATTGGTGATATTCAATTCCTAACGAACGTCGGATGCAAAATAACTTTGAAAGACGTTCGTCATGTGCCAGATCTTCGACTCAACTTGCTCTCGGTAAAAGCCTTTGATCAGCAAGGTTATGAGAGCTGCTTCACCAACGGTACATGGAAGATGTTGAAAGGGGTCATGGTGGTTGCTCGAGGTAAATTATGTGACAATCTTTACAGGACTCATGTAAAGATAAACGGAGAGAGCCTTCATGTAGCAGAGCACATGGTACCTCTAGATTTGTGGCATAAAAGCTCGGTCACATGGGTGAAAAGGGTTTATCAACCCTTCAGAAAAAGAAGCTGATCACTGTTTCCAAGGATGCAGCGTCTCATCCTTGCGACTATTGTTTGTACGGGAAACAACGGAGGGTGTCATTCAGCTCCTCATCAGTGAAGAAATCAAAGCTATTGGAGCTAGTACACAGTGATGTATGCGGACCTCTCGAAGTCGAGTCCTTAGGCGGTAAAAGGTATTTCTTGACCTTTATTGATGATGCATCTCGGAAAGTGTGGGTTTATTTCCTCAGGACGAAGGATGAAGTTCTGGAGAAGTTCAAGGAGTTTCACGCCATGGTAGAACGTGAAACGGGTAAGAAATTAAAATGCCTTCGATCAGATAACGGAGGCGAGTATACCTCCAGAGAGTTCAATGCCTACTGTCGAAGATATGGCATTCGACATGAAAGAACAGTCCCACGCACACCACAACACAATGGAGTGGCCGAGAGGATGAATCGAACCATCATGGAACGAGTCAGAAGCATGCTCAGATTGGCTAAGTTACCAAAGCCATTCTGGGGGGAGGCAGTTCGCACCGCCTGTTACTTAATCAACAGAGCACCATCGGCACCACTGAACTTCGAGATTCCAGAAAAGGTATGGTCTAACAAAAAGCCCTCCTATAATCATTTGAAAGTGTTTGGTTGTTTAGCCTTCGTACATGTATCCAAGGAGCTCAGACAGAAGCTCGATGCAAGAACTGTTCCATGTATCTTCATCGGTTATGGAGATGAAGAATTCGGATACAGATTATGGGATCCCAAAGAAAAGAAAGTCATCCGGAGCAGAGATGTCGTATTTCACGAAGACCAAACATATGAAGACGCTGAAAAGACAACAATATCTACAAATCCCACTAGCAGTGCCCCAGATATTGTTGCAGATTCTACCCCAACACCAAATGCTACAAGAAATGACGAGGTACCAGACGAAGTTCCAGAAGCAGATCAGGAGGAAGAAAATGAAGAGATTACTGAGCAGGGGGAGCCACAATCACCTATAGAAGCTGCTGTACCTCCTGGAAATGAAGAACCTCAGCTACGACGATCGGAGCGAGGTCGGATTCCGTCGAGGAGATATCCGGAATCAGAGTACACACTGCTTACTGATGAGGGGGAGACAGAAAGCTTTCATGAAGCTTTATCTCATCCAGACAAAGAACGATGGCTGCATGCAATGCAAGATGAGATGAATTCTCTAGAGAAGAACAAAACTTATGAACTGGTCGAACTCCCAGACGGAAAGAAGGCACTGAAGAACAAGTGGGTATTCAAGCTCAAGAAAGATGGAACAGGGAAGGTAATGAAACATAAAGCCCGATTGGTGGTAAAAGGATTCCTTCAGAAGAAAGGAATTGACTTTGATGAAATCTTTTCACCGGTGGTAAAAATGTCCACAATCCGCGTCATCCTCGGATTAACAGCAAGTCTTGATTTGGAGCTTGAACAGATGGATGTGAAGACAGTATTTCTTCATGGAGACTTGCATGAAGAAATCTACATGGAGCAGCCAGAAGGGTTCGAGGTTCCAGAAAAAGAACACCTCGTGTGCAAGCTCAAAAAGAGCTTGTATGGCCTCAAACAAGCACCAAGGCAATGGTACAAGAAGTTTGAATCCTTCATGGTGAGTCATAGGTACAAAAGAACCGCTGCAGACCAATGCGTCTACTTTTAGAAACTTCCAGGTGGAGACTTTGTTGCATTAATGTTATATGTGGACGACATGTTGATCGTCGTAAAAGATGCAACAAGAATAAAGCAGCTGAAGAATGAACTATCAAAAACCTTCGATATGAAGGACTTGGGACCAGCTCAGCAAATCTTGGGGATGCACATTCGTCGAGACAGAAAACAAAAGAAATTATGGCTGTCTCAAGAAAAATATGTTGAACGTGTGACCCAAAGGTTCAACATGGATAGTGCCAAGCCAGTTAGTGTACCACTGGCTAATCATTTCAAGCTGAGCAAGAGATCATGCCCCTCATCCAAGAAAGAGATAGAGGACATGGCGTCGGTACCCTATTCTTCTGCTGTAGGAAGTTTGATGTATGCCATGGTGTGTAAAGGCCAGATATTGCTCATGCTGTAGGAGTCGTGAGCAGATTTCTTTCCAATCCAGGGAAAGAACATTGGGAGGCAGTCAAGTGGATTCTCAGATACCTTAAAGGTACTTCGAAGATATGCTTGTGTTACGGGGGAGCTGATCCAATCTTGGAAGGCTATACAGATTCAGATATGGCTGGAGAACCTGACAGTAGGAAATCTACATCAGGTTTTGTTTACACTTTTGCAGGGGGAGCTGTATCATGGCAGTCAAGACTACAGAAGTGTGTTGCGCTATCCACGACAGAGGCAGAATACATTGCCGCAGCGGAAGCTGGAAAAGAAATGTTGTGGCTGAAGCGGTTTCTCCAAGAACTTGGGATTGAGCAAAAGGAATACAAAGTACACTGTGACAGTCAAAGTGCTCTGGATTTGAGCAAGAATTCAGTGTACCATTCTCGAACGAAGCATATCTACATCCGCTATCATTGGATACGAGAGGTGATGGACAAGCAACTGTTGAAACTAGTGAAGATCCATACTAAAGAGAATCCAGCCGACATGTTAACAAAAGTGGTTACCAGAGACAAGCTAGAACTATGCAGAGACATAGTTGGATTAGAAGCTGTCTAATTACTTTTGTTGTTACTCCTTTTCACATGGGATGGAGGGGGAGAATTGATGAGCTCATGCATGACATGCATGAGTTCTAGAATTCTGCTGAGCTCATGCATGACATGCATGGCTTCCAGAATCCCTCCCATGTGAATGCATTGAGAGTCAAATTAGTTAGGCACCTCCAATTTTGAAAATCAAAGGAAGTAGCCAAATTTGATTTGAATTTGTATGCAGAATTTTTTCTATAAATATGGGACGAATTCTGCCTTGTTTATGCATCACAGAGATTCCAGAGAGAGTCCAGAGTCTAAACCAGAGAGTTTAGGATTAAGAGAGAGAGCCAGGAGAGCTCCAGAAATTTTAGGGGAGTTTTTGTATAATTCTTGTACATTAATTTTCTCTGTTAATACAAGTAATTTTTCTCCCAAATTCTGTTCTGAGTTGATCATTACATCCCAACAGCATATCAAGAAATGAGTTGTAGACTGTTGGGCTTCAAGGGGGTATTGTAGTATTTTTCTTATTTGATATGCGGTTGATCTTGAGCCATGTGTCCGTCGATGTTGGCTTAATTTTTGGCATCAACACCCTCTCCTCTCTTCATATATATTAGATGTTGCACCTGACAATTTTGGGGGATCATTTTCCTCTTGCATGTGGGTGGCAACCAAAGGAAATAAATACTTATATGAAACTAGTCTTTATCTTGTTGATCATAATCCATCTGGGGAGGTGCCTGATCTAAGAAATTTTTCGAAACTAGGCACATTGAATTATCTACAAACCATTTGAGAGCAAAGATACCAGAGAGCATTGAGATCTTATAAAGGTTTGAAAATCTTGACCTCTCTAGCAATTAATTTTCTGGCACGTTTTCACCTAACTTGACTTCTTCGACCTTTTTGACTCACTTGAATCTGTCCTACAATATCTCTCTGGACAAATACCATCAACAACCATTCCAAACCTTCATTAATCCATCCTTATATACGGCCAATCTTGCAATTTTTGGATTTCCACTATCCAATAAGTGCAACAAAGACATTAAAATATCTCAGTTTCCTACCGGCCGACAAAAGAAAGATGATGATTGATGAAGCCAAAGACAAGGTTGAAAGGCTGTAACTTTTTTTTTTTTTAAATGCACCATAGGATCGAGATTTCTCATTGGGTTTTGGGGAGTTTGTGGATCATTGATAAAAAAGAAGTCCTGGGGGCCTGTTTGCTTTTAAATTTGTTGATGACATGAAACATACATAAGCTGATTTATTGGTTGTCTCATGGCAAAAGATTAAAAATTAAATCTTTTTGTTTTAAAGCACAATTGGAAAAGAATTCGAAAATCGAAATCGATCATACCTATTTTATAAATTTGTTGTCCTTTAAAGATGATGATCTTGTGTATTTTAGGGTATATTAGCCTAAAGATTTAAAAAATTAAAAATGGGACTGCTGAATTAAAAAATTTCAAATTTTTATTTCATCTTTGGGTGTTTTGATCGATGTGACCTCAAATAGAAAATGTCATAACAACTACTAAAGCCGCCAACTAATTAATATTTAATAGCCTAAATATATAAAGACAAGCATGCATCCAAAAACTCTACTTCTATTCCCATATTATATACGTGCTAGTTAGTACATAAAATATACAACTGATGACTTACATGGAAAAAGATTAACTTGCAAGAAGAAAATGAAGCTAATTATGTATGCTTTCAGCTGGCGGATTGGCCAACCTTTGATGTCGCCCAAACAAAGGAGCTTATTGCATAATCATGTTTATGAGCTCGGAGGCCATTTTTTATACAACAGCGAAGTACGTAAAAAAGATAAAGCTAGCAGTGAAATATAATAAATTGCTTGTAGCACCTCTCATCCTAATTATCAAAGAATAACTTCTACGCACAGAATGGAATCATAAGATTAATTTAATTTTCTATGGATTACGCAGAATATAATCCTAACCAAAGATTAACTTTTGTATTAGAGACGCTTGGAATTACAAGATGAAGTGTTAGTTAAGTTATAGATTCGATTATGAGAATGTTATCTTTTAGGGACACCTCGGTGGAATCGTAAGGTGAAGTCTGGATTATACTCTAAAATTTCGTGTTTGATATAATATCATAGAATAATCCTGTATATAAGTTGGTATACAAATAAAAATGATATGATATTTTTCATTTATTATCATACCATTTATTATCATTTACAATTAGGTTGGCTTTTTTAACCTAATTAATTTTTTGCATTATTTTATCTATAATGCTAGGCTTAAAACTTTCAATTTACTCAAACTAATGTGATAATGTACATGACAAAATTCTATTAGAGATGCAAATTCAATCATTTTAGAGATGCAACTTCAATTATTCTTTTTTTTCTTCTCCAATGAATTTTTGCCACATAGATTGTTATATTAGGTTGTAGAGTTTGAGTTATAAGAAAGTTGTGAGTGTAACAGTACTCTTATTTGATGTACTTAACTTATTATCTTTAATATTATTTGGGTTAATTAAATTTCACTTATGAATTAGGCCTAAAATCAATTATGACCCCCATTTGTTTTAAAAATAACAAAAATGATTCACGTTTTGAAAAATGATGCAAATGACCATGATGTTACCTTAATTCCATTAACTTGGATGGCTTTGGTGTGAAATTACTTTAATGTCTTTGTCATTTTGAAATATTTTAGAAAAGTTGATGCTAGTGTGATTCAAACTCATACTATAGGAACACACTCCCCACTTTACCACCATGCCAAGCCCTTCGTTATAACGCACAAAGTTTCTTATTTATTATAGAACTAATTTTAAGAAATAAACAAACAAATTATTTGGGATGGACATGATTCAAACTTGGGAAGTAAAAATAAAACATTAATCCCTCCATCAGCACAACAATTCTTTGTTTTAGGTTAGTTTATATAAAGCAATTCTTTTATTATTTAAATTTTATGTTTATTAAAATTAAAAAAAAAAAAAAGCAGAACCTTAATATCTAGCACAAACAAATCACAGCTGCCACATACAAAAACTCTAGCCACCGCAGCCCACGACTCACTACAAAATCTGCCATCATCAAGACCCTATCCATTGTCAACAATATCACCAAATTGGTACCTAAATCTCTAATAACATACACATCTACCACAAACAAAAACAAAACACACTGACCGGCCACTGCAGCACAAGACCCCACCACCAAATCTGCCCGAGACCCCATCCATCGCCAACAACATATCACCAAATGGGAGGCTGACCTCATGGTGTCAACATCAAGAGCAAAAATAAAGCAAGACAAAACACCATTTCCAAATCGGTGGTCGACCTCATGGTGGTCTGACTCGAAGGCGAAGGAGGAGGGAGGTGTAGAGGAGGAGGGAGGCACTCAGGAGGAGGAGAAGGAGGTGGGAGGTGCGTAGGAGGAGGAGGGAGGTGACTAGAGAGGGAGAGGGGGAGAGAGAGAGAGAGAGATTTGCTAGAAGTAGATGAGGAAAGAGAAGAATTATTAGCTTTTGGATGTTTTGTTTAAAAATTTTAGGTTTCGGATGTTAGGGTTTGATATATTAAAATTAAAATAAAAATTATTGATGATTTTATTTATTTGGATATAAATTTATTATTTTACACTTCTAGTTATAACTTTAAGAAAAAATTTCATAAATAACCCTGAGGTATAACTTAAAATCACAAATAGCCTCCATGTTTTATACATGGACAAAAATGGCCCTGCTGTTAACTCTTTTTCGTCTATAACAAACCTCTACCATACAAAGGACTTTTTTGTCCCAAGTCAGAGCAATTATACTTTAAATTACTTTTATACTCTTCTTTCTTAATATTTTATAAATGAAATAAATTTAAATATTATTTCATTCCAACCTAAAAATTACACAAACGCCAACCACCATTGCCGTACAAAAACCCCTTCCCTCTTTAGAACCCCGTCGTGCACCAACCAGCATCAGCGATGGCCTCCCTTTCACCAATCTAACGAATTCTATCCAACTGGAATCCGAAAGGCAATTATAAACCTACGAGCATAACAAATGGCTGTCTCCATAGTGGGTGATGAACAGATATCCATCGGTTTTTGTTGATTCAAGGTTAGTGGTAGAAACGATTATAAAGAAGCCTGGGATGGGTCGGTAACGAACCTTTAATAAGGTGGGTGAGGGCGTTGACAACTCATGCACCAGTGGCAGACATACGTGATAGAATTTAAGTGGCGCGTGAGAAGTTTTGTGGAGGTTTCAATAACAATCTCTGTATCGATCACTGTGGAGAAGCTTTGTTGCTCTTCTGGACAAGCTGTGTTGTTCTTCAAGAGGCTGGCAATTGAGGTGGCTTAGGAAGGTTTCGCTTTGTTTCCTTTGGAAAATATTTTTGTATGTCTTTTTGTTTTTTTCTCTCTTTTTTGATAAGTGAATTGATTGGGATGAGGCGATGAGTAGGGATGGGGTTAAATTTGTATTTAGGACTGTTTTAATTTTATATTTTTTTTTTAGGGTGGAACTTGTCAGTCGTGTTTTACACCGGTTTTGTGTTTTCCTTCTTCAATATACTGCAGCTTTCTGAACAAGACTTCTACAATCAAGGGTAGCGCTCATGTTGATAATGCTAACAATCAGATTGCTAACCATATGATAACTATTGTCAATAAAAAGAACAAAAATGCTAACATCAACGCGCACAATGTGAAGAACCGTTTATGGGCATTTGTCAATCCCTTCATTGACAACCCTGCCTTTGATTCCCAAACCAAGGAAACTCTAATGCTTCGCCAGAGCAGTTTCGGGTCTAAATTTCATGAAGAGTTTCCGAAAAAAGGTTTGTACATCATTTCCTACCTTTATAAACTAGAACTTGGAAATGACTACCAATTTTTGAATCTTTTCATACTTGTATACTAATTACGCAAAGTCTGGCATTGTGGAGAATCTGCTCTCACGGGCAAACTTTGAGCAGAGCAAAGATCTTAAGAAAATAGATGGGTGGCTGCTGTGTTGCTATGGTTGAGGTGGTGGGGTTGTAGTGCTGCAGATGAGGATGTGTGGCTGCTGCACTGAGGTGGTGGTTCTAGTGCTACAGTTGAACGGTGGCAGACGATAGTGAGAGGCTGTGTTTGTGTGTGATGAGCATTCTAAACATCTAATTTAAATAACTATAAAATAAAAAGATATTTGTTAGATAAAAAGTAACATATTTATTTGTTTGTACGCAATTTACCCTTCAAAACATTAATGTAATAGATTCATTTAATGACAAGGTTATTTTGCCTGCTTCCAAAAAATGAAGGTCATTTGTGACGTTGGGCCATACTTTAGGATGGTTTGTGAAATTCTCTTTTACTTTAATATAATGATTTAATAGTGGGGCCATTTATGCATTTTTCCAAACAAAGGGGTAATAATTGATTTAAGGCCAAACCTCAGGGCCGAGAGTAAAATTTACCTTATTATTTATAATGATTTTTTTTTTTTTGAAATTTGAGAAAGGGTGGGGCTATATAAAGCTCTAAATATACTCTATAAAATCCACTTTTAAGTAAAAATGAAATTACTAAATCACTTATAAAGTAAACTATTGTTTAAGACACTAATCATTGAATTAAATTATAAAATATATAAGATATGAAGGCGAAAGCTTGTTTAATTTAATAAGAGATAAAATATGCAAATATGAAACTAGAATTCTTTTTACAATCCTAGTCTTCAGTTACTCCTAACGAAATTCAAGTCATAAATGAATTCATTAGAATTGACTATGAATTCATAGATACAAAATGAAACACAAACAAAAGAATGGTTGTTAAAGAAAAGAAACGAAGCTTAATATATAGGCAATGAAGAATTACTGTAACATGTTTCAATTACAAACAATGAGTAGATTAATTATAAGGAATATCGATGATTGGATACTGAAGAAAATCTTCTGGAGAGGTATTAATCTAAATTAGGAGAGGTTAAAGCCTACAAAAACTATCTTGTCGATCGAGAAGAGTCATTCCCTCAAAATTTCAGGTTTTTTGAGTCTCTTCCAAAGTAGAGTAGAGTGGAAGACCACGCATGTGCAAGAAAGGGTAGGGATGACAAAAACTTGGGGCTAGGTTGGGGACCTCAATCCTCGTTCTCGGACTTGGCAAGGCATTTGATTCCCTGAAAAAATCGGGGCCGGGCGGGCGAATCTCATCCAGGGCTGAATAAATTAATTCACTAGGTATTTGTCCGGTTTTTTAATTGTATTTTTTGCATGTAAACATCACCCATACTTATACATAATTTCCAGTTCAAAGTTGAATGAGAATCTTGGCCTACTAGTAGCGTGACACCTTGAAACCAATTTGAGCCCAAGTTTGAGCCACTTTGTTAACGTCTGTTTTCATTCTTTTTATAATTGAATTTTACTACCTTGAAGCCAACTAAATCCAAGTTCTAAGCATATTGTTCGCACTAGGCTACATTTTTTTAAATGAATTAGAATGTGTTATAGTTATTGGGCATCATTAATTAGAATATTAGATTGACTGAATGTAAAATACAATAATTGGATTTAGGCCTGACTTAATTGCAAATGTAATATATTTTAATTTAATTGAAATTAATTATGCATTCCAGGTCGGGGGAACATGATCCTCGCCCTATGCATTTTCCTGGCCTTCAACCTTTGTCCCCCGGAAAATTATTCAAAATTCCGAACAATTCCCTGGCAAGGCTAAGCCAAGGATTCGGGTACCCATCCTCGGCCGAGTAATTTTGCCATCCCCATACAATTAACTCACGAGCCGGGTAAATTGTTTGCACACAATCACAACAATATAAGCTAAGATATATATGACAAACAAATGCCAAGATGAAACAAAACCCAGGGTTTGCCTAATGTGGAATCTTTACTTAGGGTATCCTTTAAGGGAGAAGATACCCCTAACAAGAGTCATATCTTAAAGCTCTATTGTTCTCGACCTACTTCCTCAATTTGGTTATAAAGACACAGGATGTGTTAACCAATTTTTAGGTTTTTTAAAAATATTTTTATATGTTATTAAAGTTAAAACACATCCTGTAGATGTTATTAAATTTTTATATGTAAAACGAATCAAAGGGTGAGTAGGGCAGATCTTAAGTTTTCAAATTTTTTTTTTTTATAGTAATGGGGTATTAGATTATAATTTGTGATTCATATATAACCCCAACCTTTACAATATAATATGACATGAGAGTTGAAGAGACATGACCAATATTAAAGGTATAACATAATTCATATTTTAAATGAAAGTACATAACCGATTGTAGACTTATGTTTGATGAAAGAGTATAACTAATATAAGGAGGTTTAATGAAAAGATGCAACCAAATTGAATGAGCAATATTTAGAATTGTAACTCAATTAAGAGGTTACCATAGTATGCTATGAATAGAATGTTAGATTCCTAATTGAAGGAGTAGAACATTGTACCTCTAGTTGGACTACATCAACAGCCAAATCTCGTAGGGTAGATCTTAAGTTTCCAAATTTTAGTTTTTTTTTTTTAATATAGTAATAGGTTATGTAGATTACAATTTGCGATTCATATATAGCCCCAACCTTTACAATATAATATGACATGAGAGTTTGAAGAGACATGACCAATATTAAAGGTATAACATAATTCATATTTTAAATGAAAGTACATAACCGATTGTGGACTTATGTTTGATGAAAGAGTATAACTAATATGAGGAGGTTTAATGAAAAGATGCAACCATATTGAATGAGCAATATTTAGAATTGTAACTCAATTAAGAGGTTACCATAGTATACTATGAATTAAATGTTAGATTCCCAACTGAAGGAGCAAAAAATTGTACCTCTAGTTGGACTAGATCAACAACCAATTCTCATCTCCATTACTCAAACAATGACCCAACGAATGCAGCAACACCTTTGAATCAACACAGTTTTATTGAATAGAAGGGGCAAAGGGGCAATCCCATGCCAAAATCAGGTCTCGAATTTTGTAAAGATAATTAGGGGTTAGATAATCGGAGCTGAACTAAATCCAAGCAAGAATCCATAATCTAACTAAAAATAAATGAAGATTGAAGGAGAACAAAGATAGGGAAGCTCTAGGAGAGAGAGTTTTATATGTATAGTAGCATGTTCTTGGCTGAGTCCCCTTAATAGGTGATTTCTCTTTCCTATTTATCATGAATCACCCCTTTCCTCTGCCCAAGGTTGCCCTCAAACTCCCTTCTTACCTGTGGTGTCTCACCATTTTTGGATTGCTTCTAGCAACATCTATTTCCTCTTTTGTGTTTCTTCTTCTTGTAAATTCTGCCCCTAGCTTATAGTGATATTTCTGGCCTTCATTCTTCGTATTATCAATTGTATAAAATTTTATCTTTCTTCCTTGTCCAGTAACCATGGTTTTCCTTTCGGTTTCTTCATTTCTTCCTCTTTAAGATTTGAATCACCCAGCTGTCTCTTTCTCTTCTACGTGAATGCTAAACTACCCTAACAAATGCTTGCAGGCTTTGCCTTCTCTTCCGACTTTCCTCAATAGAAAAAAGTGGGTAATGGCTAGGTAAGCTGAGCTTAAAGAAAAGGCCTCACTTCAATACATAAAAGATTTCTAGAAAGGTCTGGTTATGGGCTATATTAGGCTTGGGCAAGTAAGATAGTTTTGTTCTCCCTCATTCGCTTCTATTTTTTGAACACATGCTTAATTGAGCTAAAAGCCTATTTGCACAAATCAATCTTTTTGTCTTTTGGCCCCCCGAACCTTTAGACTACCTCTGACCCCTCTTGTTCTCATAATTTATCTCTATTAGGATGCTACATGCTAGGCTTAAGACTTCTTATATGCCCTTTGTTAGGCTAGACAGGGTTTGCTGATCCTTAAAGTGATTTTTTCAACACCACAGTTACTTTGTAAGGGTCTACCCTAGTTTGGGGTCCTTTGTTTACCATACTTTATAAGGGCCTATCCCTCCTAACCAATATGCTTCTCTTGTACCCAGATGCTTCAAGCCTGTTAAAGATGGCCCCTAGAGTTTTTGTACTCTGTAATCTTTCCCCCTCCGATTTGAGTATTACTGTAATCTGTCTCCTTGTTCCCAAATGCTTTAGATTCGACAAGGATCCCTTGAATTAGACACTCAAACCCCAAATGCCTTAGATCCGACAGAGACCTCTTCATTTAGGTAATTAATATTTCGATCTCCTTTATTCCTAAATGCATGGGGTCTTTCTGGATTTTCCTTTAATTTAGGCACTAAGCATTCTGATTTCTCATGTTCCTAAACGCCCTTGAATTAGGTACTTAGTGTTCTGATCCCTTTTATTTCTAAACGCGTTGGACTAGACCATGGTCTTATTCGATTTGGACATTCAGTATTTTGATCCCAGTTGTTCCCAAATGCTTTAGACCAAATCAAGGTCCCCTTTGATTTGGGTATTCAATATTATGATCCTCCCTATTCCCAAATGCTTTAGACTTGAACAAAGACCCTTTTGATTTGGACACTCAGTATTCTAACCCCCTTATTCCCAAATGCTTGAGACCTGACCAAGGTACCTTTTGATTTGGGCATTCAGAACTTACTTAGACTCCCAAATGCTTTGGTCTCACTAGAAACCTCTTGATTTAGGCACTCAGAATCCCAAATACTTTGATCTCGATACGAACCCCTTGATTTGGGCATATAGTCAACAATAAAGAAATAATTAGTTAGTAAACATTTTCACGCAATTTTAGCACAAAAACACTACTTTGTTTCCCTTTTGGCCTATTTGAACTATACAATTAAGAGCATAAAAAA